>SIXB01000877.1:41192-52390 GCA_007018985.1 Anopheles bwambae
CCCCCCCCCCCCCCCTCAGCATTCGATAAAACCACTCATTTCGTAAGGTTTATCTGACCGCATAGCAGCCAGCAGCTGGGTCCACAACCACAGATCATACGTACACGATCTCTATGGCGCGCATGTGTCCCTGAACCTCCATCAATAAGTTGCGTTCCGCCTCCTTCTGGGAAGCCGATGATGACTGTTGTAGGAATTTAACGCAAACCAATTTTTCTCCTCCTGGCTCCTAACGCGGCAAAGCATGGTTTTATTAATCGCGGAAAGCGCGCTTGTACGATGATCGGGGCGGCACTCTTCTGCGAATGAAACGAGGCAACTTAATTATTATGCATAACATATGGAGAGAGGCCCTCATTCAATCGGCGGCACACACTTCTTGAAATGGATGATGAGCTCTCCATATTAAATCGCTCATCGGAACAACCGAAAATATTGTAGCCGTCAGAAAGAGCACATTGGCAAGTGGTGACATGTTTTTAAAAACCACACACCGCAGAGCATCGAAAACAATCGAAAAACACCCCACACCAGTCAACGGCTCCTCTTTCACCAGTGGGCGAACAATTGACGTACTTGCGCCACCCGTCCTCGGGCGACACCGAAAAGTAAGAGACATCGATCGTTGGAAGAAACTTACGGTATTATTTATGTGACGTCGCGATCGGGGGCGATGGGCGACAGTAGTTACAAACAAACAACTAAAACGCCAACGGTCTTCCACAGCGTGATCACACGATAATGCACCCAAGAAAGCCACGGGTAGTATAGGTTACTTGTGGCCTCCTTTTTTTTTTTGTTGCTATTGTTTGGTTTCACCCCTCCGATGTCCAGTCCATCGGGAGACATAATCAACTTGTAAAACCGAAGAACAATAAACAGACAAATGTCACGGCGGAATACCTCCAAAAGCGGGTCCGAAGGCGATGATCATCACCATGTGGCGCCATCTTGTCCGTAGAGGAGAGTGCATAATCGAAGCGGCGTGTGGCTCGTCCATTAGCGGCGAAAAACGGTTTAAGACGCAATTCTTGGCTGAAACCATTCCCTCTCTTAGAAGAAAAAAATGTTATTTCTTTACGGAAACAAGATAACCGGAACGCCTAGTACAACCAACAACACAAATACAACCCATGAAACGAATCTCTCTCTCTCACTAGGCACCTTTTCGTCGATCAATATTTGATCAACCAGTTGTGTATTGTCACCGCAGCCCCTGCCAAAGTGTTGAAAGTCGCAAGAGACGCGCAGGGTATGTGTACACTGCCCTCCTGTTAAACGAGGAATTAACCAATCTATGCGTCGATGAACCACTCCTCTCGCACCGAAAAGGAGCTCTGCCCAAGATAAGACCGTTCCCGACACGTGACAGCAAACTTCGATGAGCTGCACCACGCGGAAAAATACATCACTAGAGCTCCTAGTATCGTCCCCAGTGGCGACAATGAGCTGCATTCATAAGCTGCCCAAGGGTGGAGGGGAACAGAGCAGCGCAATAAACGCTCCAACATCTTTCAAGACGACAAAAGACTCCTTCCCTTCTTTTTCGCTACTATCAATCATGCTGCGCATATATGCTGCGACGTCCATGCTGGATTTCCAGTGCAGCTGCATACACAAAATAACCTTTTTTTCTTCTTCTTCCCATTCTTGACGCAGCGAACATTATAGGCGCAAAACTGGGTAAAAAGAGCTTCTGCAGGGGGAGGGCATTTGAAATAGAATCCGCGCACTGGACACATTCTTCACCACACACACACATACACAAATAGAACCACCGCAGGCGGAATCGATTTTACAGCCTCGATCAGCGCTTTTTCTTGCTCGTGTTTGTTTATTTACAATACTTTAAAGGGCTCGCCCGCGGGCAAGCCGGCTATCACATTCCCCGGTACAGCGATACTTTGGGTACACACGCCTATCTTCCAAGTGCGTAGAGACTCAGCCACACAAACACTAACACATATCTTTGGTAAGGAAACGCGCTATAGAATTAGGTGAATTCAGACACTGCGCACCCTCTTTTCTCAAATGATTCAGATATGTTTAAAATGGTCAAGATTCGTTTCTTGAATGCTGCGCACGATCGCGCACGTACGTGACACACAGTGGGAGAAGAGTGTGAACACGTTACACATTTCCAATGGGAAACACTCTCGCCTCTCAAAGTTGCTGGTTCAAGCGTGTGTGTTGTTTACTGTTCACGTAATTACACCAAACGCCAAAAAATCGTGACCAGTCCTTCCCTCTTTCCACACCGATATGCTGACGTTTGCGGAAATGGCAATCAAGGTTTAAATGCACTCGCGGGAAAGCACACACAGAGATGCACAGGGCTAGGGTGCATTCGAAGATTAGAAAAGTGTACCAAAGGCACGTCGTCGTCTCTTGGCGTCTCGTATTCTCGCGAGCTTAGAAGTAAACATTTCCGATTTCTTACAATAACACAACACAGACGACGTCGACAAAGGGATTTGAATGTTGCAAAATTAATAAAAGCACTCTTCAAACAGTACAAAAATAAGAGAATAATCCAAACACAACAAAACTGTATAGATTAGAAATGGTAAAAATGCCTGTAAAACCATAAACCGTCACACAAGATTCTGTAAATTTTCGAAAAACCAGCGTTTGCGGACAGCAGAGGCTGCCAAATAAAAAAAGGTTTCAATTTACAACACACAGTTGTTATCAGCGCTTAAACCCTCTCCCGCCGCTCCCCACCCAACATCTATATCGCAGATGCCAAATCTTAATTAAATGCAACCGTGACACCGTGACAAACCGCGCGACCGCACTTATACAGCAGAAAAAGGTTGCCTGCTGCCGCCCCGCCATCCGAGACGGTGTGTGTGTGTGACGCCGCTGCTGGCGGAGAGGAAATTGCGTCTACTTTCTTTCCACCCCATTTCCGGGGGGTCCAACACAGACTCTTCTGGGGGTCGCGCGGACCTCACAAAGAGTCACACTGCAGCACACCGGAACACAATGAGCACGGTTGTGTATGCGCTCCATCAGCAGCACCACCCAGCTGGTCACACACACACCGGAAAGCGTTCATAAATCCATCCGATCCTCGCGCGATCGTGTCGGGTATTATTGGGCCGCAACAGCAACAAAAACCTGCCGCACACACACATGACTGATTTCGGCTCCTTATAAGACACGATCAGCGCTCGGGTGGTGGTGTGGATGATGGTTTCGGAGAGGGGGGGGGGGGGCAGGTTTGTCCTCCACTCTCACCCGGGCAGCCAGTGGTTGGTCCTCCCCCTGACAAGCGCTCCTTTGGATAAGGCAATTGAGCAGCAGCACACGAAGCAGAAAGTAATTGGGTGTTATATTTAATTTAAATTGGATCAACACGATGGAGAGACAAGTGCGATAAAAACGGGACCGCCAACCCTCAACAAGAACAACCCGGCGCACACCCCACCGGCGACGACCGGACATTAAACACACAGTCTCGCTTTCCATTTCGTGGGGACGCGGCGGACTACGCGAGCCGACAGAAAGCAAACGATCGTAAATTATGCAAATTGTATTTTCGGGGCCGTTGTTTCACAGTAGCCGCTCGCGCAAGCCGCCCAAAAACTGGGATCGCTTTTACGGTTGCAATTTATATTGCACCGTGCAACTGTGTGACGAAACGGTACTCTTGTGTAGGAATCGGGGGCTTACAGGAAGCACAGAGCACGGAGTGGTGTACTTCCATTTCCGCTAGTAGCAGAGCACAAAGGCACCTGTACTTTCCACCAGAAAAAGAAAATGCATTTGCCTACTGAGAAAGGAAAACAAAGGACCACACCACACTACTTCTTATCGGGGCGGGCGGGTTTGGGAATTTATTCACGCTCTAATTAACAATTCCCATCTTTTTCGCAGGAGGAGGGAGATCCCCAGGCAGAGGGCATTAAAACAGAAAGGCTGATCTAGGCTGTAGTCTTGTAAATACTACCCTCTCTCCTTTCGCACTGAAAAGGCCACTGAACTCCACAAGGACACTGCAATGCACATGAGGAGTCAAAAGCACGATCATGCTTTTTAAATGCCAAACGAGTGTAAGTGTGCGAGGGAGCAAACCCGCCGTTGGTAAAGGCCTGAAGTGTGTATGTCCTTCTCAAAAAGAGCAACTGAACCAACACGTGCAGAAGAGAGGAAGAAAAGGGTAAACTACGAATTATACACCGATAAGGGTAGGAGGGTTGGAATATGGTTGGAAAATTGGGTCATCATCATCGCGAAGGGAAACAGGTTGTAAATCAGACGGTGGCGGATGGTGGGTGGGTGGGTGGGTGCAATCTGCGTCATATTTTTACTGACCAAATAGTAGGTACACGCCCCTCCGCGTGTAGTTGTTATATGATTCACGAAATAGCCAAACGAATCGTTGGGTACTATAAACACCCGTGGGGGACACCTTCCAAGACCTCGAGCGGGAGAGAGAACGTGTTGTTTTTGGTGGTGTTGTCGTCTCACCTTTCAGTTTAAGAATTTATAGACGAACCAACTTTTATAAAAATCCACCAAAAACACAATGTTCCTCTCCCCACACAGGAAGCCGCCATCGCAAGAAGTAACCAAAAACTATAGCGAAAACAACTAACCTTTTAGGGTCCCCCCCGTTACCAACCAATGGAACCGGTTTGTTGTTGCTGGAGACAGGGGATCGCGCCCATTAACGTCGTGTCCCTGTATCGACCAGGCATCTTTAAACGAAGAATACACGCGCGCATCTACTACTTTTAAATCCTCTCCGTAACGTCAGCGCACTCGGTCGGTCATTATTGTGCCAGCGAGGGGTGAGACGTTCTTGTTCGTTCACACCAGCTGTCCCCCCCTTCTTCATCATCTTTAACTGCAATCAGCTCCAAACTCTTAGCGAGCGGTGTTGTTATTGCTGCAGAGCAACGAATCCATATGTTCATGTGCATAAAACATGCACAAACACGAACACACACATCTAGCTGATTACAACAGTTTTCTCTAGCATTAAGGATTTCCGTTACCGCTTGCAGCCTGCAAAAGCTGATTACACTTTGCTGATCGGTGGGGGCAAAAACTTTCCTCGTAGCAGCATCTTCCTAACATTTGCGCCAAAGTTTGTGCAATATTGCGCTCTTACAAGCGTGCACCAGCACACCACCGTCCAACGATGACACATTTGCATACGCATTTCAAACAATCAACCCACCAGGGGGGCACAGTGTACTAGTGTGTCGTATCTTGCAGCCAAGCCATTGCACGCTGCAATGCCAAGGAATTGAGCAGAAGGCGATGCGCGCAGTAGTAGAGCAAAGCTGAAAGTTTTTTTTGTTCTTGGCTACTCTTCAAGTTGCAAGGATGTTCGACAAACAGAGCAAGGATGTAAAGCTCGCGGTATATGCAGAAGGAAAGTTTTTTGATCAACAGAGGGACCAAAAAAACTATGTTCAAACTGTCGTTGCAGTCAATTGACCGGGTGGGAGCCGAGAAGGGTCGTCTAATGGAATTAGTTTGTCGTTATCTGTTGGTGTGTACAAGAAAGCATTTCTATGATCAGCTGCAATTTATTTGGGTAAAAAAGCAGAAGCTGTTTATGTCCATTTAATACAACCAGAAGATTATTCCGTTAAAACGACAACGCTGTTTTGTCAGTAAAACATTTTACTAACAATTATAGATTTAACATAAATGTGAAAATGACTGTACCCTAGTATATAAATAAAGAATCCTGTGTAACATCCGCGTAACAACGAATACTACAATTAATCCACAACAGAACGACCAGTTCCGCTGTGTTCAAAAGCAACAGGATCACCACCAGAGCGCTCCGCATGAGTGCCGGCAGACGATGTCCGGGTCCTACAGTTTTCCAAAACCCATCAAGCCATTACCTTGTTTGAGGGGTGAAGTACAAATCGTCAATGAAATCCACTATCGATACGGGGACGCTCCATACATGACTGAGCCGGGATACAAGGACCTACGCAGTAGGTGCGGGTTCCATCCACAGTCCAGGCAAGGCGAATTCAATCAATATGCAAATGAGATTAATTTTCCTCGGCAGGAGACGGAAGGAACCTAACAACCGTTGCATATAACAAAGCAGTAACACACCAAAGGACTTGGGTGCTGTACGGCAATAAAAAAACGCAGTAGGAAAGAACAAAACACAATTATAATACCATGCAACTCACCCCCTCTACCGATCTGCAATCAACCGTTCTCCTCCTCTTTCTTCTTATTTCCCTTGCACAAAGGAAAGGTAAATAGTAGAAGGTGGAAAAATCGTAATGAAAGCCGAAAAAAATCACTAAATTCAATTGTCAACCTAATCGAACCGACCACACCAAATCCAGAGGGAAGAGGAGTTGTTTTTTTGTGCGCTACCAGAGACAGTTTTGCATAAATCATCATTTACCCACCCGCCCGAAAGAGCTCTCATCATCATTATTATGCAATCGCTCACAAGTGGGTGTGTGGGTGACGGAAACAAAAAAAAAACAATTACTATCGTTCGATTAAGAAAGGAAATCATCTTTATCATCGCCGAAACAGTCGCCGCCTCCCGTGTGAAGGAAGGGAGCATAAAGAGGAGGGAAACTGAAAGAGCCTTAGCGATATAGCCAGAAAAAAGCATTAACACTAAATAAACAAGCGAAACGGAATGAGCATGGAATGAAATGTCCTTCTTTTCCCATTTAGCATTTAGCATGCTGCACCTGCTGGTTTCTCGCAAAGGGAAGGCGCTCCCCGGACCAATGCGCACACACAAGAAGCATGGATGAGGAGAGCATATTCGCGCTTTAATCGACCGTTTCTATACTTGCAATTCCAACAAAGCAGAATCCAGGCAGCAAGGGATATGATTATTATAAGAAAAAATCCCTTCGAAATAAAGAACCCATCCCATATATCAGAGAAGCGTAACCCGGCGCGGGGATGACCTCATAAACCTTCCGATCACACACACGCACGGGTACAACCGTCTTATGATTTATTGGTATCTCGCGCAAGGAGCGATCCCGTTGTTGTTCGCTTGCCTTGCTTGTGTATTGTTGTTCCGTTCCCTTCCGTTGCCGCTATTGTTTTCCTTTCGGCTATCTATATTGCACCGATCGCCCGAAGAGCCCTGAACAAGAAATATCCTTCTCAGTTTTCGCTTTTGTCTTGCTTGAAGTTTTAAGAGGGATTTTATACCCCCAAAAAATGCCAAGACTTCAACCGGAACTGGCATCGTCGCTTCAAAAACCCGTCGAAGGGATGACCTTTCCACGCAACAGGATTATTATGTGGAATACACTGCACAAATAAAACTCTCCAAAAGAAGCGACGAACCTTGTCGGTCCCGATGTGAGAGAGAGATAGTCGGCCCCCCGCCGCGGTGCGAACGAATTTATTTGTAAAATGAAAAATAAATCTCTCAGGTAGCATCCGATCCGTACATTGCATCTAAGTGTTCTTCCTTTTCATTGTGAGATTTGAAGCAAACTAGGTCACCTATAGAATGAAGAACAGATCAGTACACTGCATATGAAAACGGTTTCATGAACCATCCCAAAACCCAATTTCCAGCTGCCAAACAAGCGATTTCAAGCCGCCCCCATCCAACCTGAGAAAGGGTGATTTTAAAGGGGCAAAACAAAAGATCCCATTAACGGGATATTCTAACGCAAGGATGTATGTTCATATGAATTAATAACACATCGTTATAGCACTGAGCAATAGAAATTAATTCCTACAAACCCGTCGAGCGATTCCGCAGGTCTTTGCAGGCATTCCTTGGCCCTTCACAGAGACTCAATTTGAGCACAAAAGCAACTCGTTTCGACGTCTTAATTACCAGCAAAAACCTTCATTTCCGGACGCTCAGCGCATCCGAGTGAAGCATTCCAAGATGAAACAATCCAATACGGGCAAACACGATGAAGATTCGGTTGTGTGCGCCCAATAAAACATGAGGGCTATTACGCACGAGACATGTCGCACTAGAGCGGACACAATTTTTCACTAATTGCTCGCGCCGAAAGAGCCACAAGCACGCACACAGAAGCACCACACACCCGTCCTCTTCTGTTAAGCAGGTGATAAATTTGATTACTCTAAAATACAAGCCCTCATCATATCAAACTTTCCCGTGGTTGCGTTTCTTCTAGTCATTTGCTCCGGGGTGTTTTTATTTTATTTTTATTTTTGTCCTCTTCTATTGCTGCTAGAGAAGAATTTTACCTTCCTATAAACACCCTCCCTTCTCTTTGTGATAGAGGGACTAACACACACCTCCCCCTCGCCCCGCTGCCAAGCCTCTCTCGAGCGAGGTCAAGCCGTTTTACAGTCCAAAACCGCACTCGACCCCCGAGGGAGACATACTGAACGAACGGGTGGCCACTGAGTTTACGGAAATCGTTACAACCACACAGCTGAGGGGTGAAACACAGTTAAGTCATCGGAATGTGCGTACACCTCCTCCTCCTCTCGGTGTGTGTTAGCGTGCCAGCCCAGGCGTGTTAAAGGTGCGCAACGATAGTTAAGCAGGCGCGCGCGCGCTGAATGTGTGGCGCTCATTTTGGACTGTTTTTTTTTTTGGTCACATGCAAAATAGAATCCGGTTTCGAGGTCAGTGGGTATGGTAAAATTCATGAGACACAACACGGCTCATTTCCCCGATTTTTTTTTGTTGTCTTCCGTTTATACTTTATTTGATTCCCAAGCGACACAGAGGTCTTAGAGCGCGATTTAATGCACACACGACTTCTCTTTGTCCTTGACTGGGCCGTGCTTTCGATTAGAATATGCATTTGGGCAATCCGGTTTAATTTATTACCGTCTGCTCCCTTGAAAACGCGTTTGTGCCATTTTTGTCATGCTGGTGTCAACTTAATAGCACTACTGATTTGGTTGATCACAAGATATAGTTATCGATGAAGAACCTAGATAGTTGGTATCGTCAATAGGAGCAGATGGTAAAATGGTTCAATGCCATATGCTCGGGACTGGTATAGCAAATGTCGTGAGATCGAATCCAACATGGACTATAAGACAACACCATTGGGTCTCCAAACTTTTCAGTTAGCGGGCCACAGTTGATGGCCATTTTGGTATGTTATCTAGCTAATTGGAACGTTTAAACCTCGTTTTGATAAGAGAATGCTTATAGCATTTATCAAATTTCTATTGTTGAGGCTTGATTTACGTTTGTAAAAAATAAGAATTGAAGTTTTCATGAAAACAATCAAAATTTAAAACTAATAATTTACTCGCTAAATCATTTCGGGCCGCATTAAATACTTTCGAGAGTCGTAATTTAGATACCCCTGGATTACACTTTTTGTCCCAGAACTATCAGCCCAAAATAACAAAATATATTTTTAAATCAAAAATCTATTCTGCAAAATAAAATGCCTAATGTTCAAAACTAGCTGTCCGGAAAACCATTTAGAAGTCGGTAAATTAAAACTACACCTCACCCGGAGACACGGTGCTCCAGATCTTCAAGGTTATCGTTTGCCTGCACATCCAAAACAACTATTAACCACAACATCAACAAAAAGAAGAAGAAACCTACTTTTTCCACCAAGCTAATTATACATTTTGCCCAAAACCGGGCACACACAGCAAACGGCTCATTATCATATCCTCTCCTAAACCTTTGGTCATACCCTTGCAACCCCTGCAGCAGCAGTTCAACACTAGCACTGGGGAATTCTCCTTCTAGCATTGGGAACGAGCGTTTGGCTCCAAAGTCAGCGTGTCGTCCGTGCACCTTCACAGCGCAAAGAAAGAGGGAGCACACGACGCTTCAATAATATTGCACACGCTCTTGGCAAGCAATAAATAAAACAGATCCACCATATAACACACAGTACTTGATAGATTGGGTAACATTACAAAAAAAAACAAAAAAAAAAGATAAATGAAACTCTGAGTAGGTTTCGGGGCGCCCTTCATACTGGGTGGTCGTGTGCAGGGGGTGGTGGTGGCACATATTGTTTTAAAAATTTACCCCCACCCCAAATTCGAATCAAATGACAAAACGAACCAACAACAAAAACACACACACACAAACGGCACCATACACCCTCTCTCCGTTGGCGTCAAAAGCGCGCGAACGATTCTTTTGACAAACTTAAAATTCAAGGTTAGCACATCATATGGTTGAAGGTTGCAGCAACAGCAGAAGAACGCGCTACCACCACCACTCACACAGGCCCGCCGCGGTGCTACAAAAACGTACAACACACACCGAATGTAGCAGCGCGCGAGTCGACGATGAAATGCTAGTGTTGGTTGGTTGGTGTTTGATGTAAGGGAAGGCAGTTGGTGGGGGGTCGGTGTGTTGTGCCTGGACGAGTTAAGTCGAATATTTAAAACTTCGTTCTCGCGCACAAAAAAAAATGCGAGTAGATGCGTTAATAATTGCGTGTAAAATGGCGCTTTCCGCTGGATGAGGTGTGTTGCCAAACACGTTCATCAGACCACTACATCCGTTTCTCTGCTGGTTGCCGATCCAATTACACACAATACACACAGTTTTGGGTAGAGGAAAAAAAAGGCAACTAAAAGTGCAATAACGTTCCCGAAATTATTACCCAAAAACCCGCAGAACAGTGACGGCGATGTACAGTTGAACATGTATCGTGTGTAAAGCTGCCGAAAAGCTAACAGCAGGTGCAGTGTAGTGCAGTTCTGGCGTTGGAACAGATCATTAGCAGCAGCAACAGCAGCAACACACAGCTGGAAATAGCCAGCACGAGCCGGCAAGACACGCGCATGCAATTAAACGGTTTCACCAACGGTGGAAAGCGATCATCTGCCCTTTTTTCGGGAAATTATTGAAGACAACTCGCGCGCTGAATTTAATGCTGCTGAATACTTGCCACCGTGTAAAATTTTGACAAACTCCAAAACTTCATCTATAAACAGTAAAACAGTAAACACTAAAAAACAAACAGAAACGGCAGATTTAAAACAAATTGACAAATTCGTTTGCATAATATCTAGTGTTGGGTAAAGTAGCACAATTCAGTGTGCTGTGCGCACACGCACTTTGCCCTAAGTGTGCTGTGCGCACTGTGCGCACAGTGCGCACTTTCGCACAGTGCTAGCACAGTGCTAGCACTTTCGCACAGTGCGCTCTCTGAGCACAGTGCGGTTGTGCTAGCACAGTGCTAGCACTTTCGCACAGTGCGGTTGTGCTAGCACTGTGCTAGCACTTTCGC
>SIXB01000878.1:0-14151 GCA_007018985.1 Anopheles bwambae
TTCCTGCTTATGTTGTGCGTTTCGGTTGTTTTTGATATGTGTGTCACATCTGTTATTTGTTTGAATGGACGGCCTGAACTCTTCCGGTTGCGTTGCTATGGTATGATATGATTTGCTGAATGTGTTATAATGAATGTGTTACAATGGTTTGATTTGGCTTTTCAATGTGTCTATAGCTGATAGTGTGTATTACAATATGTTCTGTATAGCAGATATGCTACACTGGTTTTTTTTCACTTCTTCTAACGGGATCGTTTTGTGCAACATATTTCAGGAGAAATAAAAGCTCCTTATCGTTGAAATGCGATCGCTAACGATAAGCCGCCCAAAGTTGTTAGATCTATTGCCTCTTTTTCACTCTTTCTCCCCTGTCACAGGTTAACCTGCTCTATAAAATGGTTCTTGGTAACAAAAAATATGCTTATCATCATACACTTCATGGACGGCCATGTATGAGATAATCTTTTTCACATGCTTGTACCAGTCCAGAATGAGCCAGCACGGATGATGCAGTGAAATGCAAATCCACCCGGCAAACGCCAAGGTCCGAGCTGTGTGTGGGTTGTGATGAAAATTGCAACATTGCTCTGATGTTGCCGTCAGTAGGTGGTACACCTTATCTATCTTTTCCCGAGGATACCACTAACCAATTTGATGTCGGAAATTGGAGCAAATAGATGGTTTCATTTCGGAAATGTTTAAAGTGTGCACCCAGTGCACCTTGAAGGTATACGCATATGCTTCGTTTAAGCGTAGCTGCAAAGTGTAGGATGTAGTGTAATAGAGAATTTAACCCAGAATAGAGAATAACAATTGAATTTTTATGGTCAAGAGTAGGTTCCTTTTTATTTTGCCTACATGCATTTATGATCCACAGAAGCTTATTTAAAGCTTTGCCATCTTTTGCGCTATAATTAGTGTTAATCAGTGCACCTAACCATTTCGACCGCATGCTGCGACGTAAATCAGGTAAATTAATTACTTAAAAGCTTATCCGCACCGATTTCAACCTTCCCTCAACTTGCTCATTCTCCCAACCATAAGGCATTAAGTGAAAGTTTTTGCCATGATTTCATCCGAAACGTCTCACCACTTACTTTACTACATAGCACCTTCGGTAAAGCTGCTGACGGTCCAGCAGCCTCAAACTGTAGCCACATTGTACAATTCATCCTGCCCATGCGCCCCATCCTTGCGAAGCTTAATGTTTCGTGTTTCGCAAGTTTTGGCGAATGTTTGCCAACAAGTTAAACCATCATCATGGGTGCCCTTTTGCAACGGAAACTTACGACATAATTCTTGATAATCCTTTTTCCACCGCTGAGGTGTGGTGCGCGACAACAGAAGCACAGGTTTCTTATCAAAGCCCGAACAGCAGCGAGAGGGATGGTCCTTTTGCGGTACGCAAGCTTCGTGTGATTTGATTCATAATGGATGTACAATCTGCTTGGGTGATTTATCAAAAACTATGCACTCTACAACCAATCAAACTTTCATGAAACATGTACACTTGGGTGGGAAGTAGTTTGTAGCGTAATGAAACTTGTGCGGCTGAAGCGTTGAGGTTAATTTAATGCAACAATGGCCCAGAGCTTATTACACAGTGCGTAGATCGGAATGAAGAGGAACCACCATAAGGGCAAATTAAAATGAGTTTTTCGCATTATTAATGTCATGATTTATAGCTATTACTCTTTAAAAATATGTTTAACGTACATATTATTTAAAACAAACTTATTTCCATTACCTTACTTAAGAAATCTAAATGTCTCACGTCTTTGATAAGTGAAACATTCCAATCCCGTTTGAATTACCAACCATTACCAACCAACGCATGTTTTCTTCTATATTTGATTTTATAAGCTTTTGTATACAGTCACATTCCCAAGCTCGCTCAAATTCGGGAACGATCTAAGTGATTGTAAAAATGATAAAATGGCGGTTTACTTGGAACTATTTGGAAATGAACTATTTGGCAGGTTTAATATCTAACAAATACAGCTAAAGGGTTGGGGGAGATATAACATCCGCTTTCGAAATTCACTTAAAAAGAATATCTTCTTAAGCAGAACATTCCCTAATTGGAAGAATTTATGAATTGTTGACTCAAAATCGACGAAATACTCGATATTGAAGTTATTCGGCCTCAGCACAATTTTTCGATCGAAAAAATATGATCGATCCGGCTGTCATTTTGGTGTCATTTGACACTCATTTCGCCGCCAAGGTGTTCATTTTACTGGTCTTTTTGAAAACTGGTATACCATGACACTCACGAGCAAAATGAACTATGCTACAAAAATTCGATCGTTCCGCTTTGTATGGCGAAAAATCGGCAACTCATTGAGCTGCGGAAATTTTATAATATCAGAAAAATGCCATAAATCAAGGTTAATGGTTTTGAAAAACGTTATGTAAAAGCAAGTTGGTAATTGTTCTGGTTCTTTTTCAATATTTTGGGTGATAAAAAATCATTTATTAAATATATAAAAAAATGGTTTGCCTACACTAAGTACTGAACTCGATGGGAATCGACTTCATGCAGGAGTATGAAAGAAATAGTTATACTGTCAGTTTTACGTGAGCGCCTATCGAATTTTTTCGATCGAAAAATGGTGCTGAGGCCGATTAAATGGATTTAATTACGATTTTGTGCACGTTATTTGTTTACATTGCACATCGGCTGGTTGCTGTGATGCGTTATCTGACAAATATTTCACCTTTCAAATAGTTCATTTCGCTACATATTTCACCTCGTGTAATAAATCGAGCGGTAATAAATTAAAAAAAATAAATTAAAGGCGAAAAAAATTAAAGCAACCGTTGTATCTAGGCAACTGTAACTGTCGTTCCTCTTCGATCGAGTTTGGGAAAGTGACTGATAATCTAACTTTTCTTCATCTCTAGATCGTTTGATATTAGTTGGGGGGTTTGATTGATCACAGCTATAACACTCGTAATTGTTTTGCCTGCGATCTTATATTTTATTATTTATTTATTTTCAATATTTTGCATGACCTATTATGTGGCCTAACTACCCTATTCACCCATCAAAAAGTGTAGTTGAGGTGATTGAAACTATTAGTGCTATTAAGTGTTTTTACAAAGAGAAAATGGAACGATTCAATTCAACATACACAAAGGTTCCATGTTAATGCTTCGAGGCATGGGCAACAATGGTTAATAGTATAGCTTCTATAGCTTAAAGTCAATAATAAGAATTCCTGATGTTTTAGTGATAGCCGGTCTCGTAGTACAGTCGTCAACTCATACGACTTAACAACATGCCCGTTATGGCTTCAAACCCCAAATGGACCGTGCCGCCATACGTAGGACTGCCTATCCTGCTATGGGGGGATCAATAAGTCACTGAAAGTCAAGTCCACAAGTAGTGGGACAGGTAGGCCTTGACCGACAACGGTTGTTGAGCCAAAAGAAGAAGAATAGCTATCATTATACGTTGAAAAGTCAACACACTTCGTTTGTTTTTAAAAGAACGATCATAAGATTTTCAAGTATCGGTCGATCGAATAACATTCTCTTCTGCTTCTTCTTTATTCGCACAATTAGGCGCTTTCCAGCTCGTAGCAAATGAAATTCGTTTTATTATGCCTTGCATGCACGGGGAAAAAAAGGAAATAAAAGGGTACATATGCAAAAATCAATTAAATTATTGAATAATTCCGTAAAGATCAAGTTTCAGTTAATCTTATAACGAAAACATGGTCATGATTTTTTGTTGACTATTATGACTATTATTTGTTCAATTTGGCTGAAAGTTATTTCTAATACTGAAAATGCCAGGGAATTACGCACCCCATAAAACGTGTCGTATCGCTTAATCCAAATTTAAGACAACATTTTTCTTCGCAAAGTAAGGGTAAAAATTACGATCTTCTATATCTATTACGCCACATGTTTTGCCCAATTTATTTGACTCAGGATATTAATTTCTCCAGCGCCATACACGCACACCAACCAACCAAAGTCATCCATTCAATGAAAGCTTTACGATAGTCGAAATAGAGATAACACACTCTTTTTTCCTTTCGGCTGGTATGGCCTGATGATAAGTTTCGTACCTTTCGACGGTATGCATTTGCCTCACGAACTAACGATAAAGTCAGATTTTATCGTCCTCAGTTTCGTTTCTCACCTGGCCTAGGGGAGGGAGAGTATTACACATAGAACACTGGGAGCTTTTTCCACTCTTTTTCTAGCACGGATGCGATAGAAGAGGGAGAGAAAAAACTCGGTGGCTAATGTAAGAAAATTCTGCACGACTCGACTACTAATGCCCCACAGTGAGTGCTCTTCAGCAAGCTAGAACTAAAACAGAAAAGTACGATTGGCTAGGCTTTCATCGTCTACCAATAATAATCCCCCCCAAAGCTCACGCCACCAGTAGAACCCACTTTCACTATCGCTTGCCGGTGGCTTTGCGCTGTTCACACCGATCCCGGGACCCGAGCGCAACCCGGCACTTCAAGAGCTGCTAATTGTGTGGCAGCGCTAACCTCCGGCACTCCTGCTTAAAACGAAGCTCGTAAATCACGACCACTTGGGGTCGGGAGTTCCGCAGGCAGAGACAGTACAGTGGAGCGATAAACGGAGCCAGGTGAATTAGCCGACCGGAAAGCCTTCCAATTGGCCTGCTTGCTTGCGGACAATCGACTGCGGGCCGCTTCTTGTGCGCTCAAGTGGGTTGGGAATAGGCAATAATATTTTTCTACACATGTGTTGAGTGTGTTTATTGCGCAAGAGAAGGTTGGAGTGGTAAATCATTTTAGTATTTATTATGTTTGTGGTAGATGAAGCTAGCGATAAATTGCGAACAAAGTAACTGTATTGTGTTTGGTGAGCGTTGAGAGAATGATGTATAATTTACTATTAGTATGAAACTGACTGTTACCTTTGTTAAATATTATTTCTTAAATATCGACGCATTAGTTATTATAGCAAACAAATATGAATCTCTATTGAGCGCTTTTCAAACAAGCTTTGACACCTTGCTGTTGAAAATGGGATAATATCGTTGGGTTCAATTCTTTTTTCATTGTTTTCTGTTACTTATTACTTATACTACTACTTACTTTTAGGTAAATTTCGTATTGAAATGAATTCGGCACTTTAGGTACCAGCCACGGATTGATCATTTTCTACTAGGTAATTGGCAAAGCGTGGATCAATCAGATCAAGCTCCATCGACGGGAACAGACAGTAATCCCAAAAATCATTGTCTAGGCATTACAGTGGAGCAGATTGTGGTGTCGTAGGAGCAGTTCCTCACAACTGGACAAACGGCGTTCGTCAACTCTCGGCTTCAGATCGCATTAGACCCCCGATTCCACACTTTTCCGATGATATCCGTTGCATCTTAATTGCTGATAAATTACTTGTTAAGATACCCCAAGTGCCTTTGCGAGGTCTTGATGGGTTTGTTCTGCATATTCATCGAGCATCTAGAGCAAATCTAGTTGTTTATTCTCCATTTTTGGCATCGCCCTAAAGCCTACATTGTTTTTAAATCAAAATGCCCACTCCTACAAAAGTTTTGCAGAAGCTTTCATTTTTCTTTCATTTTTAAGCAAAAGTGTTTCCTGATTAAACTTGAGACTTGTAATAAACGAGTGGCGACATGTGACATCTTCTTCTTTCTTCTTTGTGGAAGATCATACCACGGTTAGGCAAATTGATTATTTGGAACAGATCATCAATATTAAGATTATTAAAGGTTATTTTAGTTTTAGTTATTACATTGTTTCCCATTATTTTTGGGTTGTTTCCTAGCATTTCTTGAATTTACTGATTGTTTCTCACATATTTTTAAATCGTTTCTGCGAAACATTGGAAATGTTTAAGCAGTTTTGAACCAAATGAATAAAACAAATTTGAGAAACGCTTTATAATCCTTGGGATGAATACAAACCAATCGGACAGCATCCGAAATTGCTTGGGAAACAACCAAATAATCATACAAAACCCTGTAGAATGTTGTTTTGTAAAATCTTGTTCTAGAAAAAAATTATTTGATATTTGTTGCGCTTATTCTCTTCACATTAAAATGTAACAACACAACTCGAGTAAAGGCTAAATACTGAAACAGAGATAACAGGGTTATCAAATTTTTAAAAATACGATCAACGAACGAAGAAATATGTAATAGACTTAATGCATCCGGGCTTTACAACAAGAGACACTATTCCAAATAATTGGTCGTCTTATCCAACTTTTCCTCTTCTATGAATGCAACGTTTCTTAGAGTCAGACTAATAACAAAAATCCCAGTGACCCAAACAACCGATACGCAACACCGACACCACGACAAACAGCGAACTGCTTTTCATACGCTCAATCACACTCAGATGACTCGGTTCATCCGGGCGGGTCTTGTTTTCGACTCCAGATAATCGACTCTCCACCTCGATGCCACTGTAAAAGCTGCCACCACAAAATCTGCACAATGAGCATCAGCCCAGCATCATCCGGTCCCGGTTTGTGATGAAAACAAGCAAAATCAACGACAAAACACGCCGATTACAAGATGGCACCGGCGGCATTCTGACGCTTGCTGTCCCGTTTTGCATCCTTCCCCCCTGCCGCCTTGCCACGTTCCGTTCCTTCCAGCTAAAATGCAATTTGCGAAAATGGACATTCAGGGAAAACCAACAAAACATCCGACTAAATCATCATCACCGTCTTCGCCGCGGTGTGATCACGGCACTGGGAGACAGGAAGACGAACCTGGCCGACCTGGCCAAAGCGCACCGGGTCTGAAGCACCGTCTTCCGACTGCCGACGGGTAAGAGCAATCGAGTTAAGTGGTTGTGTGTGCGTTTGGGTGTGCTTTTGAGGACTCTGCACGGCAACTCGACAACAATTCCAGTCAAAAGGGAAAAGATAAGAAGCAGCACCTTTTGCAGCACATGTGTGTGTGAGTGTGTGTGTGTGTGTGTGTCAGAGGAGACCATCGCCATCACCCGAAAAGGGCCCGATGGGCTTGGCAAACGATGATATGCAAATCGTTCATGGCAGGTGATATTTGATGATGGAAAACAGGCACCTACAGCACACGGAAGAAGAAAAAGAAACAAGTAAGCAAAAAAAGGAAAAAAAATAAAGACACACCAAACCCTTTCACGTCGTGTAAAATAGCAGTGAGAGTTCGTAGTCGAACAAAAAACAGATGATCTCACGATGGAAGGGTTTGTATCGTTTTTTTCTCACTACCTTTGCTCCATTTGTGCGTTTTTGTGTGTGTGTGCGACGAGGGCAATAGAGAAAACATTTCTCACCCAACCGTAATGTGCCACTTAAGATCAGCCGGCACAGTTTCGTACGATACTATCTTCAAAGGCGGGCAGCAAAGCAGTAATAATACTCGAGCTGATTGATAATTCCACCCTCCAAAATGGGGGTGCAGACAATTCTCATTGTGCGTTTGTTCGAATGAACATGTTTAACGGACAATCAAATGAAGGTGGTGTACCGCATAGTTAATGCTGCTTTCGGGTGGGTTAACTGAGCAAGAATGGTATTACCCGTGTAGCAGTTGTGTTCCATAAATGCCACTTAACAATTGTTACGGTTTTTTTTGAGAAGGGTTTGTTTTGCATTGTTATTCTAGAGGTCATGGAACTCTTATGAGCAATTCTACGAGATGCTCTTCATTTCGGTAACATAGGAAGGGACTTTATTTTAGTTGAATTGTACGTTTCCTACTGGCACAAGCTGATGTTTTTTACGCCTCAGACTCTGATTCTTTCATCCTTTCAACTTCTCATACTATGCTTTGAACATATTTGTGCAGTGAAATGCAAGTTTAACCCACTCCCAACAATACCTTCCGGGAAGTGGAGATCCCCTAACCAAGACCGCATTTGTGCCCTGCTTACATTATCTCGGTCGTAGGTAGAGTTGAGCGTAATCAAGAGCATTGCAGCATACACATACACACACAAAAATGCATTGAGATCAGAGATATTTGCCTCTTTTTTTGCAGAACACATCAACACGAGCATGAAAGCAAAACATCAAATAAAAGCGTATTTTGCATATTCCATCTTGTCGTCAATTTCGGCCTAGCTGGTTTGCCGGCATCATGTCTTCGTAATCCAACAAAATGTATTCAACGCTGTAACTGGGTTACGTTAAAGGTTGCTTAACCAAAAAAATATAATGAGGAGGTTTACTTTTCCCCTTTCAATTCTAAAAACACAAAACTGGCTCACCGAATGTCTTGAGGCTATGTTAAGGAACGCTCAAAATGTGTACGCAACACACAGACAGCGTGGTGTAGCACCGTTCGCAACAGACGTTTGTACCTTGCTCAACGGCAAGAAGAAGAACATCCGAATGGAACATCCATTTCAACAACTTATCCCATTCTGTGGGAACCAGTTTGACAGCTTGGTAAAATTAATTAGCTCCTGCCGAAAAGTGGCGGTACATCCGGTTCAGTAGAGCGGGCGAGGAAATAATTTGCAAAAACTACTACGCCTGTAAAGCGCACACCTGCAAAGGTGGTGCAAAGTGGTGATGCAAAAAATAAGGAAGAAAATGTAAGTAGAGCTAACCATGGTAACAAGGCATCAAAACCATAGGATTAAATAGACACATACTAGTGACAAGAGCGGAAATAATTTCCATCAGTTGCTATTTTAATATTCTTTACTTTCATTCAGAGAATCATTTTCACAATATAAATCACGTATTATAAGTATTTTTTTAGATTTTGATCGCTAGTTTTTTTAGCATTTCCACATACAAAATCAATTTATTTGGAGCATAATAATTTGGATTTATAAAACAAAGCAATACAAAATATATACATGAAAATATGTATCTAAAAACCATGCAACTAACCTAAAATCGAATGCGGTAAATTGATATTCGAAACCATACACTCAGAAACCAATTTAAAAATCCTTTACTTATTATTTTATTCTCAAAGCGAGGTTACATGCAAGTTATGCAAAATTATAAAGGGGAAGGTAGGTAAAGACGGACACCTTAAGGAAAATGCTAAAAATCTATCTTCTATATATATAAAAATCTCGTGTCACGGTGTTTGTTGCGAGCAACCTCCGAAACGGCTGGATCATTTTCAATGAAACTTTGCACACACCTTATGGTGGTATGAGAATAGGTTTTAAGACTTAAAAATCGTTCAGATGTTACACTAAACTTAATTTAATAATGATTTTTTAACTCCCATACAAAGAACAGGATTGTTGTTGTGTTGTATACGGCAGTTTGACACTTTGTGTGAGGTGCCTGGCGGTTTACACTCGATGATCGGATCTTGAGGGGATACGGGCACGATACAACTATCCCAAGTAACAAATCAATAATGAATTTTTTTTTTTTGAATAACTAAGTTTCTCGGGCCAGCTAGTGAATATATAAATACAACGACCATGAAAATATGCATACATTATCTTAAACTTATGTTTTATGAGAAAATGTGTTGAAATTTTTATGTTTTTATCAATTTTTATGTTTTTTTTTCATGAAATTAAAATATGTTTTTTTTTCGGGCAGTTTTGAAATGTTCAGGTAAGACGGACACATGATATGGGAAAGATGGACACCATGAAGGGTAAATGGACACCTGTAGAAAACGTTGGAAATTGAAGAGTTTTACAGTATTTTTACAAACTTTATCGCTTTCCACGTCCTGGTACGTTTATAAACCAATTCTTGACCAATTGCAACGACGATTCATTCAGCCGTGAATTTAGGAATTGTAAGCACCGATTCTAATAGAACGTAGAATGCATAATCTAAGACATTTTTATTAAATATCGAGCACTAACAGTGGAGTGGCATCAGCTTACAGAACAACAATTTAAAACTTCGCTTTAGGAAATTATTCCGCAGAAAGTTTGCGACCACAGCATATTTGAGGGACTTGTTAATAGGTCCAGCCATTTCTTACATTGAAGATTAAACTTTTTGATATCTGTAAACCCATAGAATCTCTCATCTATTCCTGAACAATTTCATATCAGTACTTTATCCATTTTTATTAAAGTTGTCCAAGTCGTGACAGGATATTGAATTTCGTGAAGTGCCTCATCAGCGTCGAGCGAGTAATATCATAACTGCTATTTTGACCGGTGTTTCATTTTCTCGCTTTTTTATTACTTTTCTAGTTGCGTGATTATTTATATCTTCGAAATACCCTTATTTAAGGTGTTTGAAGAAATATATTCATCACCAATTAATATAAGAAGTAAAATAACTCAACAAATTCGGTGTCCATCGTTCCCTACGACAAAGTGTTCGTCTTTCCCGCTTTGGTGGCAGGATGTTTAAACCAGCAGAAAACAAGATTTTTTTATTTCTTTCATTCTTGTTCCTTCGCCAGTATTTTGATTAATAATCATCACAAATCGTTAATGTAATAAAACTTCCGAAAATATAAACAATGCAAGTTATAGAGCTTAAGATCCGCAGTAATCAAATTAGATACACAAAAGTGCGTAAGATTGAAAATTTGTTTTGTTCGTGAATTTAACCAATTTTGCATATATTACACGAAAAATGTTCTCAATTGTGTTGTTTTACATTCAGTTTGGATACTACATTATTGAATTACTCGAAAATTACCCTTTCATGCATTTATGAGAAGTGTCCATCTTACCCGCAGTGTCCGTCTTTACCTACCTTCCCCAACATGAACTTAAACGCAGTAAAAATAAACTAACATAGAGTAGGCCGCCTGGCACGAATACAGTTTATAAACGCGGCGCGCGAACAGTCAGATTGGAAACGATCACAAACGTAACGATCTGGCGCGGAGGGAACGCGATTTACGACGAGAGATATCTGACATTCGCCTAAGCAATACATGCAAGACAAAGTTTTAGTGTTAGTGAAAAAGATCCATGCCTATTTCTCGTGATAATAATTTCTTCTTCCATTATTTCTTATAAATTTTACTCAAATTAGTTGGTTTCATTTTTTATCTATCTTAATAACATTGTAGCTTTTTACGAGTACAACGATTGTGAAAGTGCATTTTAATAAGGAATCATTTATCAATTTGCCTGAAATGGCATTACTGGTTCGAAAAGCATTTTGATAGTTACTAAATGTACGTTTGTCTCGATAAATTTTCAGCAGATCCTCAACTAATATTTCTTTTCATTACGATTTAATAATAGGAACTACGAATTTTGACCTTTGTTTGGCCAATATTACACAAAATTATTACCGAATTACAAAAAATAACTCTATCAACAATTGCAGTGTCCAATAGCATCAATGAATTATTTCGTTTCTACAATTTTATAATGTAAAATTTTTAGCAAAAATATTTTTAAAAAAATCTTACTTCTGGCCCGCGGCTCTCGATCATTTAATAAATTTGGCCCTTTACCTAGTTTGCTGACCGCTGCTATAGATGGTTGCATTAAAGCCATTAAAGGCATTAAAAGCTTTTGGTATCAATTTTTCATATATTTATGTTTTATAAAAATATACAAAAAACCCAGCTAAAATGCACCCAAATGAAAACAATTTGCAACTACCAGTTAGTTCTGTTCTCGAACAGAACGATTCTCCAATATTAAAGCAAAACCACCACATATGTTTGCAACATTGCCGAAGTAAAAAGTAAAGCCAAACTTCAAATCCGTAAGCATTGATATGAATAAATTTGGGGAGGCAAACTTTTTTTACGTTCGCAAAGTTGCAGCTCAGATTGCTCAGAAACGAAGCTACAAGACATACAGCCACACAAAAACTCCCCAAATTTGTTATTCTGCTGTCTTCCATTTGGTTCGCCCAGCATCCCCATTTTTTTTTGTTGCAGTTTGTGCTCCCTTTCTTTTCAACATTTTCAACGGAGCATTTTTTGTTTACCTCTTTACCCTTTTCTGCGCCGAAACCAGCATGAGCAGCGGTACGGTTCGGCCACGACATCTGGTATGACGACAACAATCTTGATCAAGATTTCCGCACCAACGATACCTTCTTTCTACCGGCGCAGGAGATGGGTGACGAGGGGTAGGGTCGGGACGGGTAAGGGCACATGAAACTTTCATAGACATTTAAGTTTTGATAAATAAAATTTTCCTTTTCCAGTCGACGTGTTTCCGCGTTGCACAAATTTGTTGGAAAGAGGTACAACAACAAAAAACAAACCTACAACAGTAACTATCCGGTAAAAAGTTGTAAGGTAAAAAAAGACGCCACGAGGAGAAAAGGAGGCCTCGTCTCCGTCAGCAGCTCCAACAATATTGCCGGCTGCTTTCGTTATTGGTTTGGCACCGGGGAAACTTCGTTTTTCAATAGAGGAAAACCCAATAATGTTGCATTTAACTTTTAACCGAGCCAAAACTGCACAAACATTATCAAAGAAGCGTAAAGCTAACAATTTGCCCCATGCAACGTGAATGTAAACAGTTTTGATTCCAGCATAGTTTTGGAAAGCGCACATTTGGGAAGCATTCAGCCAGCAATACTTTGCATGAATCATTATGGACGCATTGCACATGAGCACGCCAAACTGTCTGACGCTGTCGAGAGCGGCTCCAAAACGCCGCGAGATATCAGCCAACGTTTCAGCCATAGTCATTCGAAAAAAAAGCTCAGCCCATGTCCCACAAAAAGACCCCATTGGAAGCTGTGAAACTGTGTTGGACAGAATCCAGGTCACTATGGCAGCAGCATAACTCAGCATAATTTCCTCATTCCAATTGGATCCACAGTGCGTGAGAGCAGTACAGCAGCCTACTGTGGGGTGATTAAATGTATCATTGTACTAAAAAAAAGGAAACTCCAAACAAACACACACTCACACACACACAAGCTTAACTGGCTTTCTTATTGTCTGACTCCGCAGGCCACAGATACAATGCCGCGGCATCAATAAACATTCCCGGCGCCAGGATGGCACCGACCGGGCGGTACTGTCATGCCGTCATGCGTCTAGAAATGTGGTGTGCATGATTCGCTGTGCCATGTGCCGGTTGGGAAGAGATTTCTTGAGCTTTTTCGCCACCCCCTTGCCACCCCCCCCCCCTCCCTCCATCCTTTATTGCGCCCAAAGCGAAATTATGGCAAACCCCAGAACCAGACAGTCAGCATGGCGCCGTCGCGCGCTGACAGTGGCGAAGGCCTCGTAAAAGCATCAGCACGAGACAACTATCGTCGTTTTGCTGACAATTTGCGAATGAGATGGCATAAATTAGGATTTGCTATCCGGGCGTAGCGTAGTTCGGTTTTGGCGACGCGCTAGATTAGCTTATGCATTCGCCCTGAAGCACATTATCCAATCTCGGGGCCTTGGTTTTTTACTTCTTTTCTCTCCGAAAGCATTTCATAATCTGAGCTCATTTGTCTGCTTTTTGTGGGGTTGAAGATTGACAGCATGGTGGGAAGGGAGGGGATGGGGGAAACGGATGAACTTGGAAAACCATTTGCTGGCGCCAAATGGGAAGATGAATGATGCGGTATGTATTGTTTATTGCTTGCATGGTTGATTGGCCCGGGAAACAATCCGGCTAAATACTAAGGGCTAGACTTACATGGTTTTTCAGGGGTTCTCATGCTTGTGGGATACTTTCATGACTCTTACTAACACGAAATGAACTTTATGAAAAAGGAACTGGATTCTATAGCAACATTTTCGGACAAATCTAATAGGAATTTCTAATGAGTCTGTGCAAAAAGGATGCCATAGTGTCCAATTCCCATAAAATAAACATAAGTTAAGAAAGAGTCAAGAAAGTATCCCACTGCTATGAGAACCCATGAAATGTAGTTTTAGTTTTATTTGAGATTGTGCAGAGCATAACACAAAGATTTAGTTTTATTTGTCGTTATTGTATCGTTTTATTTTGAACAAATAGATTGTTGACGAATTAGAGTCTTTGTCGCCAAATTTAGGCTGGATTTTATCTATTTTTTTCTCCAAAGCATCCATTTTTGACAGCGTGGCACAGTTTTTGTCTGCAAGGCATCAATTTTTGACAGAGTGCATCAAATTTTGTCACTTAGACAACAGTTTTTGATTGTAAGTCAAATGTTTTTTTATAAAGTTTGAATAATTTATTTTAACTGATAGAATTGAATTGAAATATAACAAATGTTAAGCCGATTTTAGAACTTGAAATGAAAATTGAAAAATGAAATGAAATT
>SIXB01000878.1:14251-51474 GCA_007018985.1 Anopheles bwambae
TGTGTGTGTGTGTGTGTGTGTGTGTGTGTGTGTGTGTGTGTGTGTGTGTGTGTGTGTGTGTGTGTGTGTGTGTGTGTGTGTGTGTGTGTGTGTGTGTGTGTGTGTGTGTGTACCATCGTGCAGTAGACAGTTTCTCATACGGGAAAATGATTCACTGTCTGGTGAACCGGAAACACGCTCCCCTTTCCCTTTCATCTAGTCAAAACCCAGATTTCCCACCGGAGCTTACCGTACAGCGGGGAGGAGGGCTGAATCTGCCCTGAACCTGCTTCCCCCTCAACAATCCTAACACCTGCGACAAACAACACACGGCCGGGCGGGGAAAGCGGGAATGGGAAATACTGTTTTCAAATAACATGTCCCATTGAAGTAATCCCGCGGGGATAAGTGTGTGTATTCGCTATTGTTTTGCGATAACTGCACGTGAAAAAACCGAAAGCAGATCTATCTTTTGATGATATATCTGATCTGTTTTTTTTTCTGTTGCTCTTCTTGTCACGCTGCTCTACTTTCTGCAGTCCTTGTCCTCCGTAACACCGCTGGGAAGCAGAACAAACAGACGGTGGCGAATGAGGTCATGCAGAAAACAACAACCAGCAGCAGGGAATGTTTAATAACTACAGCCACATGTGTGTGCAGGGTTTTGTTGTCGGTTGGAGTGTGTTGCCGCTTGTTCGTATTTCATTGCTAAAAGAGGAATGGTACTTTCACGGCACGCCACGGTGCGATGGAATTCATCGATTACAATTGAGATTTAACTTTGATTCGTTTTTTTGCCTTTTGTATGGGGATTATGTAAATGTTTTTCACGTGTTAATGATTTAATTTCTTTGCACGTGTTTGTTGCTGTGTCTAACTTCCTGTGATCCTTAGTTCAGCGACTCATAGCAGAACAGTAAAGTTCTCGCAAAGCGATCCTTTTAAAATTTGCATCGATGACAGCCATTGTCAAAAATATTATTAACGATAATCAACGATTAAATCAATTCGATTAATCACGATGCCATAATCACACTGTACGTCTTAGATTAGATTATGAAATTCTATAAGTTGTCCCATAGCACCATCATTTGATAACAACCGCCTGGCGATAGGCGGAAAGGCGCCTTCACAAATGGAAGGCAAAAACAGACTATATTCCTATTTTTTATTTTGCTTTGATTTTTGTTGCAGCCTTCTTATTGGGGCGTGTGGTTAGGAGTATCTTTTTAAGCAATAAACATATTTTACTCCATTTCTGGAAATCATTTAATGGGGCCCTTCACGATTATAGTCAATTTTTGGTATGGAGACTCCATACAAAACCACACACAAAACTAGCCTGCAATTTTTATTCTAGATTATTGTAGCCTCAAAGCTAGAATTAGATTCGAGTACCTGTTCGAAAAAATGGCGAAATACCCAGTCAGACAGCCTTCTGTTAATTTACCCAATTAAGCAGTTTTATGTCTGTCATCACAGTAATTTAAGATCAATTTAGCGGTACGAAGTGTTGTCGTTTGTTGTCAGTGTAAAGATATAAATAAGAACAAAAGAGTATTTTTTAATGATCTTTTAGTGGAAGAAGACGTCGGCGGTGTGTTCAAAACTGTTAAGTGTAAAAAACAGCCGAGAAATTGCGTTTATTAGTGCTATTTGTGCATCACCTTCTCCGGGTGAAGCGGCTGTTCAAGTTGAGTTTGCTAAAAAAATACATTGTAATCGTTTGTATAAATTAAGGAAAGGATTCAATATAACCATTTAACTGTAGTATAATACATTTCGTGTTATTTATTGACAATTTGGCCGAAAAAAATAAAAATAAAATAGAGGAAGGAATAGGATCTGTCAAAACTGCTCGAATGCGTAAATTAACGACTACTAATTTACCATTGAATTACTCTTAAATTACCGGTAATTTAGCGGTAAGATAGGGGTAAATTAAGTCCGATTTGTCTGACTGGGCACGGTGTTGTTTACATTTACCCCAAGGTGCATTAAAGAGATGGAATCTAGAATCAAAGTGTATGTAGTACAGGTGGTTTCATAGCATTTTTTATAACCAATTTTAAACATCACTTTTTGACAGAACGAGTGAAATTTTTTGCTTAAACAAGCTTTCTGGAGGCTTGACGAATACACAAAACACTCTTAAAATCTTCATTCAGAAGCAGAAGCGATAAAAATCAGCCTTCTAAATGCATACACCTTGGGATAAGCCCACCTGTATGTTATACCCACTTTGATAGCTGCTCGAAAACTGCTATACAATGCAACTAGCTGACAGGCAGAAATTTCAGCCTACGAACTTAAAACGGAAAGGGCCCCAATGGCAGTGTTTCAAACTATTCGCAACTCGTTCGTCTTTTCCATTTTTTTTAAATTGAAACGATTTATTCATTTGATTATTTTGATAAAAATTTAATCAAATCCTAATTTTCAATTGTTGAATAAAATACCATATAAAAACCGTTTAATTTATCTCAAATGTAAATAAACTCTCTACCATGCCCTTATTACAACGCCTTCCCCTCCTAACCTAACCTCACTCCCTAAACAGCAAACAAAGATTGATTGTCATAAATGGCATAAAATTGACTTTTAGTGTAATTTAACCCAGACCTCACTCTGCCTCTCCCAATGCATCGCCCACCACCACCGCTCACAAAGTTTTAAAATTTAATTTATCTCCCCGCTGCAAGCTGCTAACGAATTCCGCTTGTCAACCCGCCTTTGGATGAAATTAATTTTGGCAAACGAGTAACAAATGAGCTATCAATCGATGCCTACGCTACCAAAAATCGAATCACCCGACCAGCCCTACATCCCACCGTTCATGTGCCGTTGCGTGTAAAACAACCGAACGCAAGCGAGCGCCAGCGAAAATAGCTTCCCCCCCGTGTGTGATAAGATCAACCTCCCAAACCTGTGGAGGGTGGAGAACGCTGCCCGAAAACGTGCAAAGAATATATCGTGAGCCACCTCCCCAAGCACACGCGTCTTTTAAAATCGATCCATCACCCCAACCTTTACACCCCGTTACACACCGGTTATCGAACGCGGTTTTCTGTACCATTCCAGCAACACCATTCCTGCTCCCCGGTGTAGGCTGATGCTGTGCGATGATATCACCTCGAAGATTAGGGGCCTCGGAGCGAAAGTTTGCAAAAGTTAAATTATTTTGCAATTCTAATTTCCGTGCTATGGAGAAGGAAAAATGAGAATGAGCTTTATCTCTTTGATGAGGGGGGTAATGGGGGGAGGAGTAAGGCTTTCTGCCGCAAGAAAAATTGGAAGGAAAAATATTAATCAATGCACGGTTATTGAAAGTTGAGATCGATTGTTCGATTAATTTTATCAGATCGACGTTTTATACATTGTATCAAACGATTTTTAAGCAAAGCGTCTGTGCTATTTAAGCGTTGAAAACATTTCTGCCCAAAAATGTCTGAAAAAGAATATATTTAAAAAAACCAAAAACAAACATAATCTTCCAGCAAACGACAAATCAGACATACTGTCAATAAATAGGAGCACGTTTGCCAGCTGCGCTCGAAACGGTACTCGTATTTTTATGTTCACACTTTTAAATCCAGATTGATGGGTGCCGCGCTGATTCCGTTGAGCCTCCCGGTACAATATATCACTATTAATTGGTTCTCGCAATCTGTCGGTGTGTCTGTGCCACACCAATCGTTCGCTTTTCAATTTCAAACCGACAGACGAATGAACAAGCGCAACAAAACAGATAGAAAGCATTTCAACCTGATTTGTATTGATAGAGGTATTTGGTAAATTTCGAATGTTATATATAAAAGAAAATTAATTAAAATTCATAAAAAGTACATAAGTAATTACTCTGAAACTCAAAGAAGCTTGCATTATTTATACACTTAAAATATTGCTGATCATTAACCCCTTCAAAACTATTTCTTGAACCTCCAGCTACAAACCTTTCACTATCAGCATTACGAGCATCACTGTAATCGCAGCTCCACTCATGCTTCGCCTCGCGCACACTGTAGCAGCTTGCCGTATCTCCATCGGGAATGGTTTGCTGCTTTGCTTTGCTTTATTCCAAACCATACGATCACACTTTTCTAAATCACTCTCTTACACACCTCATTTACACGCTCGTACCACGGTAGAAACCCACTACCCAGCACCGACCAGAGCTGCCGGCGGTATGATCTCGTTCTGGGCAAAGCATTCCACATCCACAAATACACTCACACATAAACACACACATATACACTACCACTCTGCTTAGTGATTAACCTTTTTCATCCATCCATCCATCCAGCCGGTGGCACTTTCCATTCGAACAACGGTTTGGCCTTTTGTTGCATAAAATATTTAAACGCACTCTGCCCGAATCTTTCCGTAATCTATTTTTCACACATTATTCTCATCAGCACCATCATCACCGGGGACCTGCGATAGCAACAGCACATTTAGAAGCATGCGGCGGGGTTAAGCTAATGGGGATGAGCAAATGCTGGGTTTAAGTTTACTCATCCTCCTTACTCGAACACTGGCGCTTATTTGGCACAAGAATTATTTGATTACAATGTGGTTGTTTTTTTTCTTCAGGGTTTTAAATGCTTGTTTTCACCACTTCACGACGACTTGCTTCACATATTTATGTCACAGGCGACCGTGCTTACACGTTTCAACACGAACACCACCATCCGTTCGGGATGAGCTCCTGACTAGAACTGGCTGTGGACGCGTTCACACTCTTTCCAGCAACACTCGCGCACGACACTAATCAGCTGTTCGTGTCGCCGAACGGCCGAACGCTGACCGAGCTTGCCCGAGCAATGTGTGCTACACCAGACCGATGTGCTTCGGGAAATTCGTGGCGCGTTTTTGGGAATGTCCCATCATGAATGAATGTCCTTAACCTATTTGTTTGTAACACACACAAAAAAACAACATCAGTCCTTCGATGTGTGCGCACACCGAGTGTGGGGGTTCACGTTGTTGGCACGACGTTTATGTTACGCCGTTATCTATGTTACTCGCATGCTATGCATTTCCGGAATGATTCTGCATCCGTTTTTAGTCGAGCAAAAACTGGTGCAAAACGTAAGCGAGAAATGTAGTCTGAAATGTGTAGTTTTATCTACAGTTTGCTTCCCGGGGAAAGCAACCATTTGGTACCGATCTGGAATGGGAAAAATGGCAAAAGAAAATGTAATTAGAAACCGTGTGCTTGAGCGGGTTTTACATAGCAAATAGTCGCAATTTGTGACTATTAAAAGAGACAAAATTTTTTTTTAAAGGAAAACTGTGTAACATTTTTAGAAATAATTTCAATCCCTGAAAGTTAATTTAACAAAGTTAGTAAAGTTATTCATCTAATTTTAAAATTTTCTTACACGTGTTATTGCATTTGCGCTCTGTTTTTAATTAAACTATCTCAATTAACGTATCAAAGTAAGTAAATGTGTAAGCAATTATTTGTTTTATTTTGTTTAAAAACTAAATAAACCAAATTCTTTTTGTTTAAAACGTTACATTATTGATACTGAGGGTCAGTATGAACCAACATGGCCTATCCAAAGCTAAAGAAGGTCTAAATCTTCTTCTACCAAGCATAAAGCTACCATCATTACTGATCAATAGACATCTCAAAGAAAAATCGAATATGTCTTTTATCTCAAAATGCATGTCAAAACTAGAAAAGCTTTCAAACATTCACTCAGTGCCCAAATTCTACCCATGTTTGGAACAAAAAATACAAACGTATGGCAGCACGTGGGGCTTGGCGAACCAATGGCGGGCATGTTGTTAAGTCGTACGGATTGACGGCTGTACCATGAGACCGGCTATGCTTATTTATCAAATTCAATAATGCAAAAACCCACAGCAAAAGAAATTCATATGACAATGTTAAACTTTCTTCCGCTCCCTCCAATTCAAATTAAAAACAGGCAATCAGAGGAATGGGGAAATTTAAACTGTAATAAGCTTCATTCTAAATAAAGAAGTATATATTATCTATTAGTAAATGAAAAACTGATTTGTCAATAGCTTAAACTCAAACAAAAATGTAAATCAATAACTGATCCAAATTGAACTTTTTGTGTAAACAAAGATACGTATGGTCATAAATTTAAAACGTACAAAATAATTAGAAAATTATAAAGGACGATTTCAGAAATAGTAACATTACATAATATAAGACTTCCTGCATTCAATGAAATGTTACGACCAGAATTTAAAAAAACTTGAAGGCAACAAAACGTCCGAAAGTTATGAGTCTATTCGTAAATTATATAGAACTAATAGTAAGCCAACAGATACTCCAGGTATTAGATAAACTTGAATTGAAATCATTGATAGGATAAGCATTATATAAGAACACTCTTTTGTATTGTTTGAATAAAAAAATGATATTAAAAACCCAAAAAATATGATCGATGCTATCGGACGTTGAATGCATTTGTTCGAGAAGTACCGGGCGCCTCCATCAGAAGTTGTTCATTTTACTCCTTAGCCCAATATAATCTGACTGAAGGCAGAGCTTTCAATAAATACATGAATGCTCGGAATCAATAAATTCAGGAATGCTTGTAAATATTTCCATTTCTGAAGCTAGATATTGACTCGCCTTCTAGGAAATTAAGAGCAGAATACACTGCACCAGCAACAGTACAATGCTACAGAAATGCATCTCTCTATTCCACAAAATAGTAAACGTAACAGTAGGATGTTTTATAGTTTTTTTTTCAGACCCTTTGATCACCGGTTCAAAGTGCATCAACAGAATGAACCCTGATTGTAAATAAATTAAGCGTTACAATTTAATACGAATCAGCACAACCAACCTGATTCTCACATTTTCTGAACCTGCACACTCGTTAATTATGCTGTGACTAATGAAGTTTGTTTTCCGTGCCTACCATTTACGGTAGTGTTTGGCAAATACAAACCCAATACCAAACATTTGCCTATTAATTATGAAAATCAAAGACTAACTTACGCAACAAAAAACCAAACGTTAAATCCCAGTTCAGATACAGGCAACTCATCAAATGTCAAAGGGAAAACTTAGCAACAATCTAACCACCGAACCACAGTTAAACACCTCGGCTCACTCACTGACTTTTCCCAGAACTGCCATGAGCCGGGGATGAGTGCCAGCTTACACAACGAACAAAGCGATGACAAAGTCGACTGCTTTGCGGTTTCGGAACAACAAAAAACTGTTGCTTCCATATCACATGTGCATACCTCCGGGACTCTCACACACACACATACAAACATATGAGAAGTGGGGTGAAAGAAAGAGGGAAACTCCTCGTGACAAACCACTGCTCGACAACAGGATTGTTTTTGTTACTGTTCTCGGTCGGACGATATTTTACTAGCTTGCTTTTCTATTCAACTGTTCTCTTTCTCATCTTCCTCTTCTTCTTTTTTTGATTGTAATTGTAAGCATGATCCGATGCATTGTTTTCCGCAGTGAAGGCAAAAGTTTGGAATGACAAAACTCTGCCAGCAAAACGAGACTGAGGCAAACGTGCAACACCACAACACTCGGATGTTGCCGGAAATTCTGTCCACACACACACAAACACACACCGGAAGGAAATTTTACGTCACACCAGCCATGAAATGTTTCAGTGTTTAACGAGTTCCTACCGGAATGTCACAGGTTGCAAGGCAAACTTTCACTAGTAAAGTTGATAAACAAAGCACGAAATTTGAAGTAAAGAGAAACAGAAAAGGCATTCAGTTTTCAATGTGGAAACCCTGGGTCAACTAGATAATTTTTATGGCAGATTGTTTTATTTAAAGCTTTCATATAATATTCAAACATTGTTGTCGTTTATGTATACAACCAAGATACCAATCTCTTATCTCACGCAGTGAGACGACTTCGATCCAATTCGAACACAATAAACCCTCCGAAGTACGTTTTAAATCCCAAACCACAACGATGCTACAACGGGAAGCTTGTGAACGGGCTGAAGCCTTTCTGTCAATTTCTCCTTGTATTTGAATACCTTCTACCTAGCCCTGGATTCTACCTGGTGTGTGTGATGTAGTTTTAATGAGTTTAGCTTTCAAAATGTCTTCCGCGGCAAACGGGGAATGCTTTGAGAATGACGACTTAAATTATAACACACCCGTACCGTGGTTCCAATTTATAAACGAAACCTTTAACACACACACATACAAACTCTTTCGCACACAGAAGCTAACACACTGTGGGCTGCGCCACAGCACGTGAACGGTTTTTCGTGTAGATTAAATTAAACAAATGTGAGTGTAATGTTTGTTTTTGTGCGCGTCGGTGTGGTTGGCACAACACTAAACATAAGATATCGATTAGCAATGCTTTTAAGAGAACAATGCGATCGCAAATGCAGCCTCGGCTAGGCTGACCGACCTTAATCTATCCTGCCCTACATCTGGCATTGCGGGATGATGGCAATGTTCCAACAATGGCAGCACGGTGAGAAGCAGATTAGAATGGATGTTGGTAAGAAAATGCAACGCCACCGACACCGGTAAGGGTAGGGATAAGCTTCTGCTAAAGCCATCCCAGCTGAGGTCGAATAATGAATGTTGTTTGCATATCAGGAGGCGAGAGTGGCCGGAGTTTCTGCAATTTTCTGCTGTTACGGAAGCCTCCACAACATTGTTTTCTGTCTTGTTGAGTGTGATATATGCAAACTAATGAATTTAGCATTGTTTTCAGTGCCGGTACGTGCCGCTGCTGTACGGTTATTGAGTAATTCCGAAAATGGACTTTATTACAAATTGTTGTTATAATCCACATTTCAACCATTCCATGTTCAAATTATCAAAAATATTGATAAAGATATAAAAATCAATTTTAATTTATATCATTCTCGATGTGTAAAAAAACAATCATTTTATGTAATTTTTGTAATGATCTTTGTAATTCAAATGAAAAAAAAATAAAAAAAGCTGGTGTTATTACTCAAGATGAACTGTAAAAATTAACCGTCGAGAAAGTAACTTCACTGTTTAGAATGAATATTCCCTAAGTTCCTGTTTCAAAAGCAACAAACTATGTGAAAGCGCCCAGACAAATTTCCCTCAACATTCCTTCTAGCACGTAGCAATACCAAAGACGTGTAAAATGATGTGCTCACGGATGTGATCTACATAAATACAGCGCGACTGCTGTTCCCATCCCGTCCAAACCTCATCAATCAAACTGGTTGCTTCGCACCTAACCCTAACCGCAACCGACATCACGACGTTTATTACGATGCCGGTGGCACGTATACGAATTTATTTTCAATTGTTTTGCATTTACCGGTACAGTGTCACGGGTTTTTTTTTACACGCGACACAACACATTTTCACTCCAGTGCACTTACACTTACACTTACACTGCCACGCGGAACCTATTATGTGCAGCACTATGCCACGCTTTCCTCAGCCACGGGGCCACGAATTTCCTTACGCGACCGTTAGAGACGGGGCGCGAAGTTTGTTGAAAATGAATCGATGTCATTTTTTATTCCATTCAACACTCGCCACCCCCGGTGGAATGGCACGTGCACTGAATGCAGCTGCAGCACAATCTTTAATGGCTCGTGCACCCGGGGCTGAAGAAAAATACGAAGCATTTCATGCTAAAGCAACAGCATACCACAATCCACTTGTGGACATAGAGCTCAGAGCGGAGTGCAGTCTTTCAACAGCTCCACGCTGACAGTGTTTTGTTCGTAACGGGTACAACAATGTGTATGGTAAAATGTGATTTTTTAAGGATTAATGAAATTATATTTCTGGTACAAAATGATAAAAGAATAGTTATTTAGATTGTTTTAGAATGCTTTAATATGACCGAAAAATGTTTGTTTCGTGTTTTATGCAATATCGAATTTTAATATAACTTCACACCACATCAAATTATTACACCTGTGTTTATCGTTTCAAAGCTTGTGAAGAAACCCGATTGCGCCTTTTTTATAATTTAATTAATTCACTCCTGTTGGAAGTTTTGCTTCGCTAAAATAACACAAACACTTTTATTTCTGTTTTAGAAAACATCAACCCATTTGTCCAACACATCATCAGGTGAACGCTGGCAACAACCAGCGTAATGTGTTGATGACAGTTAGGCGACACAACATACAGCATTAGGGTGAATGTTTGCTTTTAATTAAATGGTTTGTTATTAATGAAGCAACAATGTGGCGACCATTGCCCAATTGGTGCTTGTCCAACCTCCCCACGGCTAATTAACGAATTCTCTAATTAACGCTGCGCTTTTCTCGGAACCCATCTTTAGCGACATTGGGAGTGATTCACTTTTATGTGTTCTGATTTGATGGGAGTTGTTACACTTCGTGAATAATGTAAATCTAATTTGAGATAAAAATGATACAAGGGATGTAGGAGATGTAGATAATTCAATAAAACTTTATGAAAACAGTCTAAAAAACAAAAAAATAATATATTGTGATTTCTGCCATTCTCACTCTTCTGCCTTAATCTGCATAAAGAACAACACTTTTAACACTTTATAATCCAGTTTTTTTTTGTTTCATTTGCAGTATGGCAGAATTCATAAAAAAATCATTTGCAGTGTAACTGATTTCTCATTCTCCAATAATGAAAAATTGCGCAATGCTAATGGAAAGTGTGTGTAAATCCACTTACTTCAAACAAACAATACAAGCTTTATTAACACCTTCTAATTAGTGCCAACTGTAGTTGATCGTTCAGTTAGTGCCGCACATAAAATCCAATTTGTGTGTGGGGTTTTACTGGTTTATTTCCTTTTTTTCTGCTGCTGTCCAGCAGCACTTTGTGCGGTCATAAATCACAACCTCTACATTCGGGTGCAAAATGCCGGCACAATGGATTTTAAATGCAAAATGAATGACGCATGACAAATGCATCGCAAATAAATGAAAAATGTTTTTTTTGTTTGTGTTCATTATAAACCTTCAAGGCACTTTAATGTAAAAGGGAACACGGGACAAAACGAACCTATAAAGAATTTTGCTCTATACTTCCTCCATTAAATAACTTATAACGTAAACTAAAAGTACATTATTTGATTTTATCTTCAACACGTTGAAAATAGCAATAATCAAATTTTATTTCATTAATTATTAAGAATTGTTCGGTTGTGAAGCGTCATGGTGTTCATCAAACCTTGTATTTGATGCTTTTTGACAGTTTGAAGTCATTTAACTCGCGTACATTTATTAATAATACAGGTGATTATTTTCGCCCCACCTTACCATTATTAATTTAATTGATAATAAAAACTAGGAAGTTTTTTGTTAAATTAACAGATTATTTGGATATATTAATGCATTAAGAGATCATTTAGAATGTTATTAACCCTTTTGACATCCGGCGACATCACAGTACACTGCAGTGGTGTGCAACGCAAGCTATCGCTTCGCTACAATGATTACTGAAGGAAAGTTTTTCGGCGTGCCTTGCTGCTTGCAAATTATAAATTAAGATTACAACAATTACGTTTATTGCATTTTTTTTTCTTCTAGACCTGAACATCTTACTATAGTATGCCAAAAAAGTAACTATTAACTAGGCGAGTCAATCGAGGTGATTCGTGCGGTTAATAAATAAGTGTTAATATTTAAATAAAAAATTTGGTAGCAGAACACTTATCTGATTTAAAAAGAACATCTTTCAGCAATTAATCTATTATGCTTTAATGACCCACGCATTGTTGTATTCTGCTAATTTGTATTTTTGTAATTAGTCTTTTCGGTACAATTTTATTCACAATACACCCATCATGATAATTCTATCACATTATGTATTCAAAATTCATTCCGTGTTTTTTTTTTGCACATGTCTAAATTAACAGTCATTTATCGGGCCACTGGATTTACATAATTGATTACGGTATCGATTAAGGCACCAGGGGGCGACACTCCGAGTCGAGAACCGCACGCAATTAGTTGGAGCAATTTAGTCACTCGTCTTTGCCGCACTCGAAACAGATTAACATGCAATCAATTTTGAACAAACGGTTTAGCATATCAATGAATGCCTGCGGCTTTCGACGTACTTTTTTTTTCAAAAGAATGTGAAAAATGCAGTTCAAACAATAAAATTGTTTGTTTATCTAAATAGTCAAGTCCCTCGTCTAAGCATTCTATATTCTTACAGGTTTTGAGTCTTACTTCATACAAGTTTTTTTTTTTGCAATTATTACTTCATTTATTTCAAGACAGACCTAAACCAATTGCGAATGTTATGCCAAATAATGAAAAAAATAAAAATGAAATCAACAGAACTATGCAATCACAATCTTAATCCAAACACTTACCACTAGCCTCAAATTACAACCTTCAAATGTTTCTGTCTGTGCAATATCTAACGATTCAACGTAACGAACACCTCGCAAAGCACCCTGTTGCTTTCAATTCAAACAAACGCATGCTGCATTGAGCAAAAACGAGTGGTACAACAAACATAATTTACAAAAAAAAATAAACCCACAGGCCAGGTGTATTCGTGATAGTTGTGAATGTTTGCCAGCAGAGTCGTGCGAAATAATGGCAGCCTTGGGATAATGAGGGAAGTAACACAGGAGAAATGCTCACTGTTACCCAAAAGCATGCTGGTTCAAGGGAGCGCAAAACAACATCGCCCCTATAGAACGATCTGAATGAGATTTGTGAAGTTAACAACAACGAGAAAAACATGGACAAACAAGCATAAAGACATCAAGGAAACTGAAAGAAATACTGCAATCGGTTCAAATCAACACCAGGATTGTGAATGTAAATTGGAACGAGGACGTGTATTGCGATTCGAAAAATTTCACCTCGAACAAAGACGAAGACGGTTTGAAAGTCTTCACGTAGGCTGGAAATATCTCATGATGTTTTTTCAACTCAACAGGAATTTTTCTTTAAAAAAGAACATTGCTCATTTCAAATGCAAAAATTTAATAGAAATCACACATCATTTGGCATAATGGTATTCCGCGTAAATACAACACGGGCTTGGCATAAGTCTGCTATTATCTAACACCAGTAAATTGCAAGTGTATGAGTGCATTTTGTGAGTTAAAAATGATAACCCTTCAAGAAACTACACCACACAATATTCATCATGTCAGCAGCACCTAACCGCTACGACCGCAGCAGCAACATATAAAAAAATGAGCACGAACACGAATTTCATTACCCAAGTGCACTCTGCACACCCTCAGGCCAGGCCACCACAACCTGTTGCCATGTGGGTGAGTCGGATACATCTTCATCACCAGCATCTTTTTTTTATCTCTCACCACCTCATTTTCATCACCTTCGGTGTTGCCCAGCATCAATCTGCCATGTTTTCTCCTGGGCCATTTTTCCCACCTGGTGGTTGGTCGTTGCAAATAGTTGCGTCATCAAACGTTCAAAGCTATTTTTCATCCAGGTAGCTTAAACGTACTTTTTTTTTTATTTCACATGCCTTTGTCGTGTGCAAGGAATATCAGTATACTTTTCATGGCTATCAATATTTGAGTAATGCAGATATGGATAGCAGAAAATTCCCATTCAGGCGGGTTTTAATTGCCAATAATCCTTGAAGCTTACATCGAAAAAAGCATTTTCTTTTATTTCGTACATCGTGTTGCTTCAAAGCTTCCTCCATCGGTCCTTTTTATAAACCAAAAGAAACCAACAAGAATAAAGTGACAAGACAAGATTGATGCGTAAACTTCCAGTAGAAGCATGAAAGCAGAAGGTACAGAGTGGTTCTGAGCTCATCGGTATTTCCAAGTGCTCTTCTCAAATGTTAATTTTTTATTTCTTTTTCATCGCATTTCGCCTGGCTGGATCGATCTCTGATCCGGCCAATCAATTCATGAAGTGGTAGTTGTTGAACTTTTGTTCTTGACCATGACCTTGAAAGCTTGAAAGTTGATTGCTAGGAATTATTTGATAGAGGGCGTGAAGGAAGCAACACTGTAGTAGAAGAAAATGAATCTATTTTAAAATTTGATTCAATTATTTAATTACTTAATCATTTATATCTCAACATTATATTGTGTATGATCATGTATATACAAAATATGTCAAAAACATGGTGGCTATTGACTGAGTTTATTGTACTACGTTAAAGCGAAAGCTGATTTAAACTAGCAAAGCAAATGCTTTAATGCTTTTGAATCAGAACGATCCGCCTAATTTCATTTTCCTTCGTACGCTTTACTCCATTCATCCTGCTTACTACTCTCAAGATTCGTTATAATTTTGCCTGCTCAAAGCGTACATAGCACGAATCACCGCCTCCAACCGTCCTAAGCAGACTATCACCTACCTCAAAAGACTATCGATGCTAGCAGCAGCTAGCAACGGGCCAAAACATCCCCAGCAACTTATCTCATTTCGTGGGCAACAGTTTGACAGCTTGGTAAAATTAATTAGTTCCTACCGAAAGTACTACAGCATCCGGTTCAGCACAGCAGCAGGCAAAAGTGTAAGTCATTTGCAAACTACACAAAAAGCTCACCGCAACGACCGGCGGCGTGTGGCGGGAAATGAATATGCTCACCTTTTCGGATTGAAAAGCGTGTTGAGACCGTGGGGTGGCCGTGTTGACTACACGCCAAATATAGTAGCACAGTACAGCATGGAGAGGCTCAGCAAGGCTTGAAAGTAAATAAATCGGTAAGCAAAATTACTTTCACTTCGTGCGTCTGTATTTTTTTTCTTTTTTGTTTTTAAAGGTGGAAGAATTTCAGATATTATCTTTACTCGATTGTTGAAATTTAAAGGAAGGGTAATACTATTATAACATGTTTTGTCCTAATAGAGAAGATTTTCATATTTTGTATTTTTTGTTTTGTATTATTGTGGCAGGCAATTATTATAGCTAGTACAAATTTAACCTTTCATTTAATTTTAAATTATGCGATCTTTTAATAATTTATTAATTATGTAGCTCTATAAAACCAAAAAAAACGGAATAAATTCTTTCTTTTTTACTATGCTAGATATTTGTCTAACAATCAAAGTACGATTGTATTATCGTTTTGTTTCTTCGCATGAAAATCATACATCTGTTACAATCATTTAATTTGCATGAACACTAAAAAACACAGAAACATAATGCTAGAAAAATTGTCAATAAAATAAATAAAATAAAAATGTCAATTTTCCCCAGTTTCTGTTAGCACTTTTCTGTCTTTGGGCCCCTTTCCGTTGTGAGTTCGTAGGCTGACATTTCAGCCTGTCAGCTAGTTGCATTGTATAGCAGTTTTCGAGCAGCTATCTAAGTGGGTATAATATACAGATGGGATTATCCCAAGGTGTATGAATTTAGAAGGCTTACTTTTATCGCTTCTGCTTCTGAATGAAGATTTTAAGAGTGTTTTGAGTATTCGTCAAGCCTCGTCAAGAAAGCTCGTTGGAGCAAAAGTTTTCACTCGTTCTGTCAAAAAGTGATGTTCAAAATTGGTTATAAAAAATGCTATGAGGCCACCTGGACTACATACACTTTGATTCTGGATTCCACAACGTGATCTCTTTAATGCACCTTGGGATAAATGTAAACAACACCGTGTTTTCGAGCAGGTACTCGAATCTAATTCTAGCTTTGTGGCTAGAATAATCTAGACTGAAAATTGCAGGCTATTTTTTGTGTGGTTTTGTATGGAGCGTTTACATGATTTCAGCCTCCAACTGTCAAACTCCATACAAAAAACTGACTAGAATCGTGAAGGCCCCCATTGTTCCTTTTTTAAATCACATTCCGTTTAACTCCGTACAAATTGGTTACAAAGTCATACAAAATATGAGTTCTATTGTAATGAAAATTATTTAAACAATAATGTTAAGTTTAATAAACACCAAACATAAATAATAGAATCGCAAAAGTGTAACAACATTCGTACATGTTTTAACAAAATGATTAATCTGATTTTCAATTCCAACAGATGGTGCAAAATGTATAATTATGGAGTACGAGAGTACAAAAATGCATTCCTTCCACAAACACAGGCATGATTTATCATTTCATTATATTCCACTCATTGTCATGTTTCTGGCTGTCAACTACAGCTGCTGCATTTAGCATGTATTTTGCCTCTCTCTCTCTCTCAATCATAAATGATACAAACTGGTCCAACTTCTGACCACACATACCATAGAGTTATAGCACAATTCCCAATATAATTTGATCTTTTGTTCTACTAGTCAATTGATTTGTTGATTGGTTTGCTTGTTTATTTGTTCTGTCCCCTAACACTCGCATACAATATTATGTATATATAGTAAGCATAATTATATAATATTTCACAATTCATTTCCCTCTTGAATACTCGAATGGGTTGTATGAATCGTTTTTTCACAATCAGATCTATAGATGATATCCATTTCGAATATACGGTCCTTCCTTGGCCGGTGCCAATATGTCTTTGGATGCTGTAAATATTTCCATGGCGCCAGACAGTTATATGTAGGCCGTCGAGAAAAACCCAACACTGAACTTTGTCCTACTTTAAATGCGATGGATATTGTTCGCTTTGGACACCGTCCAAATCATGACATCAGCCAACTCATGTTTTATGCCTCTAATAAAAACCAGCACATTCACATACTTCCATTTTTGGATTAAAAAAAAACATATATAAAGTGACTCTTATATTTTTTTTATATACATTCAAATTCACACAAAAGAAATTAGATTTTTAAATGTTTGCATTGCAGAGATAATTGTGCTGATGGTTTGCAAATTGTGATTCTTTCTCCTGATAACATGCTTTATCATTCCGATAGATTCAGGAAATAAAAGCCATCATCATCGTTATATAAACATCCTCATCAATGATTTTTTTTGTTTCGCTATGAAAAGATTGAATTACATTGAACACTGCAGAAGCTTAATTACATGTTAAAAGTGTCTCTGTGAATACACCCATACAGACTGTGATTGCTCATAACCATCAATGACTGTATAGCATTACCAACGTTAAATGGTACAGTGCATATTTGTATGCCATTCTGTTAATTCCACACCTTCCATGATTGAAATCCCGTCAACATTGTTCTGTAAAAGTTGTGAAACGAGAAATAAATCCATGTGCCTTGTGCAAAAAAAAACACACTCACACACCCCCACTCAATACTATCAGGTAGGTTGATAATGAAGGTCTAAAAAAAAGAGCAGATAATATGCAAATAGCCGTCCACCGGATGCAGCCTAACCGCCATTGAATTATTAAGCAGAACCAGTAAATAAACGATTTTTAGTCTGAAGAGCTACACTTAATTGCTGTATACGGATTGTGGTTTACTGTACAAAGTGTGTACTGCAGCAAACGGAGGGAGGAGGCATAAAAAACAATACAAAAGATGGGCACAAAAACAACCGCTCGGCTATTATGTTTCGCCTCGGTTGATTGATTAAATTCCATTTTTCTATGGCTTTTACAGGAGAAATATAACATTTAAATGTGTAACAATAGAGTTATGGTGTATTGCGTCATGTAATTAATGTATTACATTTCAATGATTGCTCGTAGTGTTTACTGTTCAAAAAATGTAATCAATCCTAGAAAAATCTGTTTTTGCTGTTTAATGTGAATTCATATTTTTCAATAAAGTGTAGCTTTACATTTTACACCGACAAGCTGACTTCCTAGCATATTTATAACTTTAACTGAAACAGAACAAACTCATACATCAAGGACACAAAATGGTATTTATTCTATCAAACCTTTTTCACTGACTGAAGCAACAGCTAAAAATTAAACAATAAGAATAATACACTCTCATGTAAAAACCATAAATCAACCACGCAAAAATCAACCCCCTAAAAACCGGATCGGTCTATCAATGGGTGCCTTCCGTGCTCTATCAACCGTCCCAAAGTTAGCTTTGATGTATCCGTAAATTCCTTCCCTTGCTTGCGAAAAATGGATGGCATATTTGCCTCCCATGCCCCAATCGATGAATAATTTGTGATCAATTTTGATTCATTCGATCCATTTAATCATCGATTCAATCCCTCCCCCCCCTCCCCTACGGGTTCCACCCTGCTCAAAATAAACACATTTCATTGGGCATTACAGGCGGCTGAAGATGGATGAAAAGATGGATGCTTCAGCAGTAGTGTGCCACCCGATGACAAATAGGGCTGTATTTAATTTACAAAGACATTATAAATAACCCCATCATTTCTTACCTTGCGAGAAGATGCCGACAACCGTTATATGCTATGATATTGAATAGATGTAACCTTCTGGGGGAAGGAATTGAGAAATTGTATTTATGCTTAATGTTGACGTAGGTAATAGTTCAATTCACATTTCCTCAGTTCATATTTCTATTCCAATTGCAATCGATTGGGCTGTGTCGTAAAATATCCAAAAACCGGTTTTACCGTTACAACAGACGTACTACGCTGATATCATACCAAGAGAGTGATACCGCAATTAAAATAGCACTTTTGTATTGTTTCGAAAGCAACTCAGCTTGCAACGGATTTTTTTTTGCTCATTGAAATAGTAAATAAGTAAATCAGCTTTTATGTAATGAACAAACACGGCTATCACATTTAACATCGATTCTTCTCGCATCGGAAATACAGCAAAAACACTAAATTTAAAGTCAACGAACCCAAAAGAAACCTTTTACATTCTTTTATTTTCACTAAATCGGCCTTTTCCGCGAGCACTGTTATCTCCGTCTACCACTTAACTTTCCGCACATGTTGTCGGGCGGAAAACGCGTCTACAACTGACAAACAAAAACACTCAAATTCATCCGAGCTCCTACATTGATCAGCTGTTCGTGGATAAGCGCTTCGGAGTGTATTCATCTGTCGGCGTTCGGGAATAAGCTCGACCGTTGCTCGGAAGCTTTCCCTATCGAATGAACAGCTCTCGATCGAATAGTATCGTGGAGGTGTAGGTTGAGACATTATTCACTACCGCTTCATGCATTAAAATTATATGACATGATTTATCGCGTCATACCGTAAGCTCACAAGCTGAATACATGCTGATTAATTATTGAATGCTGTATGGTAAATCTATACATTTATTTCAAAACGTACCAAGCTACGTAATTCGAACCAGTTTGATATTAAAAACCATTACTGCAACAGCAACTTATCTTTATAAATGGTTATTTTGTGTACTGAAAATTTATTTCGATGTAGATGCTTGTGAGTGATATTAAAGCATCTTTCAGCCTCTTAATGCTCCATGGTTTCAGAGTTCTGCGGTACTAAAGATTCTTAAAAATGCCACGAGGAAAATGGAGGTTTTCACACTATTCCTTCGTGATTACTTCATACTTCTTGTCACACTACTGTCCGTTAGATCGACGAAGCAAACACATTACATGCAGCTATTCGTACCCTACTCAAACCGAATGTCAGATTATACCATCAATGTATTTGCCTCACCAAAAAAAACTGTCACCCTTGCAGTCTGTTGCTGGTAAAATTCAAAAGGAACATGCTCGTAACAAGCTTTTTGTTTGTAATTCAACAAATAACACACCAAATTATGAATTTTAGATATGCGGCATATCGTGCATATAGCTACGAATGCATATATTATCATTACGCAAGCCAGCGCTCAAACTCTGAAGTTGGAACGTTTTCCTTGCGTAAAATGTGCCACCACGAAACAGGGGTTAGTTTTCAACGACAAACTTGTGATGTGCTATACCCCGCATAGGATTGGACTCTTAGGACTCTTCAGCAGCCGGTACCGTAAGAATTGAGGCTCGAGATAAGTTTGGAACAGCTTCCTTACGAAAGGCCACTACCACCACAGGATGTCGTGTGCAGCCGGAAATTCATTTCCAAAACTTGCTCGTGTGTAGCTTCCTCTACAATGAGATAGAGAGAGAAAGAGAGTGAGAGAGAGAGATAGTGCCGGCGAGCTCCAATATGATCCAATTTGTCCCGTAACGTGCACATCCGAGCGCTAAACTTTTACCAAAGATACTTTGCATCAACCTCCTGCAATCACACTCACCTGTACATACACACAAAGATTCACATCCGGCCAAAATATCCTTGCGAATCACAGCATTGGGTATGGTACATTATTGTTTCACACCAGCGTGCACATGCAAATGGGTGACAACAGGTTGGGACAACGTTATGCAAACCAGTTCGGTCGGCATAATGCAAACAACCAAACAACGAAAAAGGCTTTATTGAAAACTGGCACTGAAATTAGAGTGAGAATTCTTTGCCCGTGAAATCGTACAAACATTTTAAGCGTGGTGAATGAGCTATTTTTTCGCTGTTTCATTTTACTATTTTATAATTCAAAAAAATAAATAAATAGATTTCGTTACCAAGAGGCAACAATTAATCAAAGTCATATAAAACAGTGATTTTCCACCTGTGGTCCGTGACGTTAACAGACATGGTCCGCGAAAAAAAAAGTTTATTAAATAAAAGCTTATTACTATACAAAGTGCACTTTATTCCCCACAATCAGTATTACATTTTCAACAGGCATGTCAAGAACGATATTTTAACATATTTTTGTTAAAATTTTTTGAACTAAGTCTACACAATCTATGTCCTCAGAGGATGTGGGCCACGGCAAATGAATTTTGAAAGCCAAGTGGTCCGCGATTCTAAAAAGGTTGGAGATTATTGATCCAAATAATCTATCAGATTTCGATCAACCTGTGCGCTACAAACTAACTCCTCTGCATGATGCAAAAATAGGTTTAAAACATAAAATATCTTGACAAACCCAAAACCCTAGCTGCGGCGAATGTATCGAATACAAAATTGTATCAACAGTGTATTTCGATACTTGATTAAAAAAGTAAATAGATTACTCGATAAGTCATTTCCGGATGAACATAAGAAAGCATGCAACTTAACTTACTCTTTTCTTATAATTTGCATATTGCAAAGTTAAATAACGCAAAATAGTAAAATGAACTTAATTATCTTTTTCTTGATTGCTCAAATGATATCTTATGCTCAATCCATCCTTATGCTCAAATAAACAATCAAAACTAATGAATAAGACAGCTAGCTTGAAGAGTTGTTGCTCGACTCTCTTTCCCTCTTACCTATAAAGCTGTCATTATCTGTTTGTAATTAGCAGCAGCAAACAATAAGATTCAATTTCAAATTCCCTGTGCAGAATGTTCAAGTGTACTGTAATGAAATTACATCTTGATATGCATATGATTTCCAACATTCACAGCCAATTATTCCACAAGTTATGGGCACTTCCCGATTTCATATTGCTTTTTTGAGAGCCTTTGAATGTGAAGGATTCGACAAAATAACAATCGCACGCAATAACACACTATAATCTTTACCGGGATGAGGAGAATGAAAAAGATAATTAAAATATTCAAAAGCTGGCTTCAATGCGTCAATTTGGAAAAAAAGTAATTAGAGGTCCTTTTTCTTGATTTAAAATAATCAAATATTTCAAACGGTTGCAAACTAACGTTTACCTAATGATCTCTGAAATTATTTCTAACTGACAAAAACTTCAGGAATTTGCATCTCAGAAAAACTTTGAAACACAGTGCAGTCTCAACTAAAGCAACCCTTAGTAATGCATAATGCCGCATACTTCTCCATTTTGTGCATCGTTCTATAAAATTCAATTATTATCACCCACTTGATGAAAATTGGAAACCAGACACCTTTTCGAACTTGGTTCAGTAAGGGAATGTTGCATCACCAGCAGCAGGAAATGTTGTTCATGCTTCATCAGCAACAACGCCAAACAGGGCGTGAGATTATTTTACTAGCTACATTGCAAATTATAACCAGACGGTGTCATCAGCGAAGTTGATGCCAAGAAAAGGTGCTTGTATTACTGTTTCTTGCAACCTAACGCAAGAAAACTTCACAGCAATGCCAACGAAACGGAAATATAAATCTACTTTTTGGATGCTTCTTCTAAAAGGTGAATAAACTTCAATTAATTGTAATAAGATCATCTTTCACTGCACAGTTTCTCTTTCACTGCATGAAGAGAGGAGCATCAGTATTGTTGTGCTGAATGATACTTTTGGTATTGTGTTGAAACAAGAAATATATAGCGTAGGCCACATGCTATAAAATACGCGATAGCGTATGGTTCTGTTTGCTAAGGACTTCTTCAACAAAAGCAACTTTTGGATTTATGGTCCATGGTTTCCACTCGCATTCTCCTTATTTCAAATTACGGGAGAACTTAAGATAACTATTTTTTATTGTCTTCTCGTATCAAATGGAATTGTAAAACATACCGTTATTGTATCCCATAATCAACAACTAATTATAGGTTCACGTCCTTCATCCACTTTAAACGTCACATTCTTTATTTGTATCTGTATTTTGTATTCATTTGTGCGTCCTTCTCATTCCTCTCTTAAATATGACACCATAACCATTAGCATCACTCGCATTTCATCGCTGGTTTGAAACGCGCTCGATTAGCACATACAAGCTACATGCACCAGCCAGACTGCAGTTGGCGATGCAGTGGAATGCAAATGGCGCAAACCCCGGCATCCTCAACGCCTGTATGATGAAGCATTTCCATCCATGAATTCTACAGCCGCGAACTATCTTGCTCTGCCCGGCCAGTTTTTCACTAACCCTTCGCAAACCACAGAAAGCGACCACACAGTACACACCAACTTCATCACGGTAATGTACGGAGGCGCAGCTGGCCAAACGTGACGTCCTTTACGGTGTGAATATATGTGTGGGCATCGTTTTTTACCGTCGTAGCTCCCGGTTTCAATTCGATAGATGGAGCAATTTCACGAAACGGTTTACGCTCTGGTATTGTTCGTGGTTGGTAGTAAATTTCCCGTTTGACAAAAACTAACATTCTCATACGAGTCGTTGCATCAATTAAAGCGATGGTACCAATGCTTCGATTGTCACGAAACTAATCAACAAACAACCACGATGGAACGAGTTGATTGAGCGTATGGTTTTTTTATTGTGATTTTTTATGTAAAATTTGCTAAGCGATGTGCTCCAACAGGCAGTTATCCATTTTTTTTTTTTCATTTTTTTTATGGTCTATACAGCGAATGACGTTTGAACAGTTGCAATATCAACGAACTGTTGCTATATAACCCCAAAACACGTTCCTAATAATAACATGCATACATCTCATGTTATCCTTTTCATCCGAAACAGCTAAGTATGATCACTGTTCACTGACTAGTAGACTCTTGTCCGTTGTGCAATTAGCTTCCGCACCTGAGCGCCACTGAAGCAACCATTGTCAAGTGTCATTATTCAATAAAACTGTTATGTGGTCAGTTACATTCAACTACCTGACAGCAACAGAACAATGTATCAATTCATGGCATTGAAACAATGACAGTGGCCCAAATGAAACGGACACTCGCGACGCGCACCATATCGAGAGCAGTGATGCGGCTTTTGTGACAGCAGCCGAGTGGTGTAAGCGTTGACGCAATTTTCCACCCAAATGCACCGTGATTCCTATTCAGTCGGACAGATGTTGCGCTTATTACGTGGAAATGTTATATGTGCATGTGTGCCATGATCCAGTAGCAGCAAACGAATACATTTCCATGGTACGGTTGAGCGTCGCCAATTATCCTGAATTACCGGAACAATTATCCGGTATCTTGTACGACCGAAATCATTCAAAAGCAATTTCATGTTCTAAATTTTCTAAATTAAATATTTGTCCATATAATGCACGCAAATAGTTCAAAATGCAATCCAATCTCTGCGAAATTCCATAAAATTCTTTCTGAATACTATGTTTGACCAGAGCAAAAATATGCCTACGCCGTACAGGTTAGCATTTCATTCGCTTTGCTACTATAGTAACTAGAAAAGAAGACAGAATCGAGCTTTACACAAACTACTCATGCTTGCAGCCAGAAGTACTATTCTAACTCTTTGACCACATGCATTGTCGATGTCATAGCAATCGGAATAAAATAGTTCAACTGGCTAAGAGTAGAGTGAAGCTGAATAGAACTTATACACAATCTACTCAAGAATATGTACCAAATGCAAACGAAACTGGAGAGACGTTGGATTCTTGGGAATATATTCCCGATATGAAATGATATGCAAATTTCAGAATAGTTTTGTTTTTTGCCCCTAAGTTACAGCTAAATTTAACAGAAAAAGGCACTATCTTCACTCTCAAATGTATAATATTTCTACCATACATTATTTAAGTTAAGTTTCAAACTCCGAAAATGTTTCATATGAACCCAATAACTACACATCTACTTCTCCACGTTGCTTTGGTCGTTTGGTAAACTTTTGAGGTCTACTGGCTGTGTCGGATGTCCTCTTCACAAAGCTGGACAATCCGCTCTTGGATGCCTTTATTAGGCCAGTTAAGCAATTAAGCAATTCGCTCAAATAATGTTTTAAACGATAAAAACTTTTTACAGTTCATACTTATTAATGTGTCTTTCGAAAAACGTTTTTTTTTTGGTTTTTAAGCTAATTTTGGTGTAAATTTATGTCCTCAAACCGTGAACCAATGCCATGTAAAACTACTTACCATACTTTACCCACATGACAATATTCTGCTATCCACTTGTATGTTCAAAATTTAGTAAAATTGAACGAACAACACTTTTTGGAAAAAAAAACAAAAAAAAACTCAGAAAAGTAGCACTGCCAGAAGATTCTAATCTCTTTGAGGGGAGGGACAAAAAAGCACCAACAACGCATCCACCAAACGAATATCATTCACCGTTCATTCACCGCACGGTTTATCTTTTCATTCGCTCGCTTCGTGCTCGCTGCGCTTCGTAAAATATTTACCAGCACACATTGCGCGTTTTTCTCCACTGCTTGCTCAAATAGCGCATTATTTTTCTCCCATTAGCACCATCTTCGCCGGTGGGGTGGTATACAGCATTTTTTTTTGTAAATACACAAACACATAAACACTTTTTAACAATGCTTTAAAAAGGATTTTCACACCGGTTTATAACACATTTGGTTGCCGGTTACGGCGAGGAAAATTATTTCAATCTGTGCACGATGCGCGCAGTATGCTTCTTACCGAGAAGGGGCGCAAAAACACCATACAAAACGAACAAAACTTTACGTGCAACGTATGATGCATTGTAGTACAACTTTTTTCCTCCACACAAGTAATAATGCTGTACAAATATTTAAATAAAATTTACTTCGCTTTAAAAATCTTTCAACTACGACAGCAATTTCAGAATCATGTTCTCGTTGACTGTTGTGAAGCTTTTTTTCCTTGAAGTAACATTGAATATCTAACCAACTGTTCTAAACCCACCATCCTGAACGAGTTCACCAGAATGACTGACCGCAATAGAAGTGGAATTCATACGTAAAACCTTCCCTAAACAGCTGTTCGTATAAACCGAATGAGCCCGAATACGACGAACTGGTGCATCTTTTATTTCGCTCGGACACGGTTCACGAGCAGTGCAGTGAAGTAGCCTAAAACGAAGCCTCTTTGTGTGAGCATTTTTTTAACCTACTGGTTTGAGTTTCTGCACGTGGTTTTATGTTTCCTATCAAACCTTTTATTCATTTACAAAACGTAACGTAAAAATGATAAATTAAAATCTGCGTAGTAAATAATAATAAATTATTGCTCAAACTCTTTTCCATTCCTCTACACTTATGACTATAATTCCACTGAAAGCATCATTTTATACAGAATAAACAATTCCTCACACATTTTCAGCCACGCTCACACGTGATTTGACAAATGCGCCCCAAATGAAACGCTGGAGCGCAATTACGCGAATATAAATGATTACGATCTCCCAGACTTATCACCAACTGTTTCACCTTCTACGGTCGGAGTCGGCATGATGTAGATGTGAGCTGTTTTGAGCTTTCAATACCATATATCAACTGTTTATTACCTTCAATGAGATGTTTAAACCATTATCTTCTGACACGCATACTCATTTCTGTTGAAGCGATGAATCTTAAAATGCTAAGCACCATTTAATGTTCAAGTTTAACATTATATATTTAAACGTAAGTCCAATTTGAAATAATCAAGTTTCTATGGCTAATCGAAATTTTCATTGTTACTCATCCTTCTCTATCGTAAATAGCATGGATTGAACATATCTACCACTCTCAACATGACGTTATTTGAGCATTGGCACAGGCTTGGCTATTTCCTAAGATTCAATCCAATACCGATTATTTCTATTTTGCCATTTCCTACAAAGCATCTCAAAGCAAATATTCGACATTTGCTCTAAACTCATCGAGCAGCGTGCCGGTCGTACTTCCCTTGGCAAGTACATTTCTTCTCCATAAGTCAACAGAAGGAAAGAATATTTATTTTTCAAACTGCAGTATGCTGCCATGACATTTCCGTACCGTACTGCCCCATTATGGACTGCCAGCTGCCGGTTGGCTTTCGACGTGAACGGATATTTTCAACAAAAAAAACAATACATTTCTTTCCACAAAATCAAAACAAGAGACTATGTAGCGTGTTTAACATCCCTTGCATGATTTGCTACGAAAGGAAATATTTGCACACATTGGTTGTGAAACACGGAAACATGGCATGAACACTAATGCAGCTACAATGTACTACATGTTGCGTACTTTATTTTATGAAGATGAAAATTAACGAAAAATGCTTCCATATAGATTTATTTTTTAGATAAAAACAAACTTCAAAATGCAGAAATAAACACATTTTGTTGAAAAACTACTATATGTTGCCTACTATAAGCTTGGTACCATCGACTTTAAATCAAAATTGCAACACTATATCAAAAATAACACTGTATCCCCATCCAATCCTTTATAAAGCACTAAATAGAGGCGGTTTTTACAAACCAATAAAAGCGTTATGTGTTTTGAAAGAGATCTATTCAAGTACTTCATGACGAATCTGACATGTCGACACCATTTAAATACCAGATTAGATTTAATTGATACGATAGAAGATTAGTGGTGCATGAAATTAAATGCTTTATCTAAACTGTTATTTTACCTTCACTCTCAACCCAACCAGCGTGCCACCTTATCCTGAAAGGGTCATTCATACCTCACACATGTTGTGGCTGTACTACGGCTTTGCATTGCACTGCTGTGAAAGCACACACAAATGGCACGACATAGGAGTGATTGAAAGAGCCTGATTGAGTGAGCCTTTTTCCACCTTTCATCTGATAATCGGGAGCTTTGTGAAAATGACCAACACTTTAATACCATCCATTTCAGCAGCAGCTGGACGAATGTTTGTATCGCAGATGGATGCTCAATGTTTGACGGCAATCAACCCAATTAGCAACAGCGGCAAACCGTTAGGCTTAAAAACAGAGGTTTGAAAGGTTCATCGGATTTGAAGGGGTCCCATGTTTCGTCGGCCTTTTGTCAATCAAGAACCTAATTTAATTACAAACAGTCTAAATTTAAGTAAGCAATGCTTCATTTTAGAACAATGTTATTTAATAACAATGCAATCGAAGGATAATCAGAATGTTAAATTCATGCAGTCATTCTCGATGCAGATTCATCAACAATTAAAATACTGTTCCTTTGTGCTACACGAGCTCAAAATAAGTACGGCTAGCATGATTTCAAGCTAATGTCAAGGATGTAAGATCAAAGGAAATTCTTTATGTTTATTGATACACTCCTTGCTTTAGGACAGTGTTGACATGCTAAGTGTTTATATTTAGCAAAGCAGATTCCGCAAACAAACGCCACTATGTAAATACGAATGCTCATCAAAGCCAATATCAATCGAAAGCATCAATTCAATCGGCGCATTGTATCAGCGGTTTACCTCCAGTAATTATCAATATTGCGGTTTTCTTACGGTAAACATTCAAAAGTAATTGCATGAACCTGATATGAAAATTCATAACTTTACACTATACTAAATTGTAGCAATAATCTATCACAGGAGGTTAACATGAATTGGTTAAGAACAGTTGAATGAAGTCAAACAATTTTTGTTGTATGGTTGCGCTAGAAATCCTGTAATCCAATCAAATCAATTTAATATCAATTTCTCAGAATCAAGAAGCATTGCTTTGTCTACCTGCCACAAAGTGTTGATAACGTGGGATAAATTTTATCTTGCAGATGGCTAAGAAGTTATCTCAAATAAGCTAAAATTTTGATTCCTTGCTTAATATGATATTCGGGCAATATGTCGACTACCATCATTGCTTATTCCTTTTGTTTGAATGATTTTCTCATCGTTATTTTCAAAAGTTGTGTTCTCCTTAAAACAAATAACGTAAATGTTACCACAACGTTCACTGGAACCTTGTATTTCAACGGAAATAAAAGAGTTTAAGCTCTCCGTACACTTGTCCCTATCTGTTATCGTCTCGACTAAATTGCACTCCATTGAACGTCGCGAATGACAAACATTTCTCATAACGTTATCAAGACATTTTATGGCCTTAGCAATCCAGCGTCTAAACCCAAAACGGCGCGGGGGTTTTCACTCGCTGGATTGCGGGATGGAAAATTACCCAGCTCTAAAGGGAAATGATATCTACACCACTACCACGCTTCCTCATTTAATCGTAGCCCACAGCTCACAGCATCAGTCTGTCCCGCCTTACGAAAGAACAGACCGTCAGAGCTATCCTCGCAAGCGTCATCCAGCGAGCCGGAAATAGACAAATGCCGGAAACAACCCACCGCCTGCCCACGATACGAATGCTGCACGAGCGTGACCGGGCCATAAAAATAAGGCGAGATCCAAAAAAGCAGAGAATGCAAGAGAGCCCAAAAGAATGAAAGAACGAGAGTCCGCGAAAGTGAAGCTGTTCGCTTGAACGGCGCACAGTCCGAGTTACGACTTGAAAATCAACCACAAAAGAAGCAAATAAAAGTGAATGACCCTTGAACAGATGGTAAAATTGTGATAACGGTAGCTGGCTCGCTGGGTCATACATGTGCTGACTCGTTGGGTCTTCCAGAAAGCGCAAATAAAACACCATCACACATAAAGTACGGGTACGGAACCATTTAAAACTTGTGTCAGTTGTTGGGATGGTTTTATTTCTCGGTGAAACTGTTCATGGGTAATTCTTTCTCGAAACAATAGATTAATTTAAGAATTTTAAACTCACTTGATTTGTTTAAAATTTATCACTTTATTCTACAAAAGGCCCATACATTTCAAAACTGTTTTTGCAACACCTTACTGCCGCAGACTAGTAAAATTGCTAGAAATAATCTGTGAAATGTATTCATTGAAATACATGGTTGTGATAGAGCACACAAAAATCTATACTAAGTATACTAATTAGTCCTAAACGTTGGTTTGTTTGTCCAATTATTGGTTTATTTAGTGACAATAATTTCAATACTTAATACCCATATTATTTCGCAGAGTTCACATTGTGCAATATAGTTTAGTCAAGTAGATTAGTATGTACCATGTTGCTCAGTTCCTTCTTATTTATTTTACTCATTCATTAACGATTTTAAATCATTTTCTGAATGTGTTTAATGTACCTTTTATGCCAAAAATCATAACCCACCAACCTTCGAAGCATGTTTTGTGTTTTTTGTTTTTGTTTTCCACTGAATCACTGCTACTGATATTTGTGAAAAGGCAAATATATACTTTATTTTTAAATAATTCTGTTCTCACACACATTTTCAAAACATGACGCGATCGATTAAACGTGATATTTTAAGCATCCCCGTGGCCTCCTAGTCCCACATCCCACTCTGTTACTGCAGTTCTATTCCATCGAATCGACCTACACCTTCCACGTGTGAAAGAACAAAGGCCTAAGCCTAAGGTGCAGGCGTAACGAACCAAATTAATCACACCGTAAGCCTTCAGGCTACCAAAAAAAACAACATTGGGTGTGGAGAAGGACTTACCATCACACCAAGGCCATACCATACCATCATCGGTGATTAATGACTTCGAAAGTACTGGAGACAAATTGGCTTTTAGGTTGCGCTCCGGACGGATGAATGAAATCAAGATGAGATGTCAGGAAAGGGCGGTCGATGTGGAAAGGGGAGCCAGAATGTAAACACGCGTCGGTGCAAATGCGGAACAAATGGGATTTTTTTTTTGCATCTCAGTGTGTGTTGGTGTGTGTGTGTGCTATGTTTGTTTTACCCTGCGTATTAGAGGGTTTTGGAAGAGCGAAGGATTTTCTTGAGCAAAAATCCGCCCTCACGTTGATGGTTGCTTTCGATTTAAAAGAGACACAAATAAATTACACATCCACAGGCGTGTCAAGCTGCTTGCAAAAACATAAAACACAAAACGTATTAAAAAGCAATCAAAATGAGAGATTCTTTTTTTCGGGTAGGCATGAAACCGATATCATACCGTGTTAAACTTCAATCATTCAAAATGTTCTGTTAACAAAATAAACAAATAAATAAAGTACCGTCTGCATTGTATTATCTGCCACTCGTTTTGCAGTAACCAAATGAAGGCCTTTTTAGGCAAGACTGGAAACAGTTTTTTTCGATATCAGAGATGCGAGTGTAACTAGTTCTTTGCTAAGTCGTATACTACGATCCAGAAGAACAACACTGATTACTTACTTACTTATCCGGCGCTACAACCTTTTTGCGGTCTTGGCCTGCCTCAGGAGTGTCCGAAACCGCTCACGGTCTCGCGCCTTCGTCTGCCAGTCCGTTATCCCGGCCTTAATGGCGAAGGCCTCCACGCCATCTTGCCATCTCAATTTTGGCCTAACACGCTTCATCTGTCCTTGTGAGCGGACTTTACGGGCTGGGTCGTCCGTTTCCATGCGTACAACATGGCCATCCCACCGGAGCCTGGCGAGCTAGATACGCTGCACGACAGTGAGATCGTCGTACATCTCGTATAGCTCGTCAATATAGCGGCTCCTCCATTGTCCTTCCACACATTCGGGGCCAAGTATCCTTCTGAGCATCTTCTTCTCGAACGCGGCTAAGAGGGTTTCGTCAGAATTGGACAGTGTCCATGTCTCAGAGGCGTATGTCAGTACAGGTACTATATAGGTACTATATAGTTCCAGCTTCGTCTGTCGCGACAGGTTCTTCGAGGTGAACTGATTTTTCAGGCATGGAAAATAGCGACTGCATTCCGAACGGAGACTTGGTGACGGGACAACAGCTTATACATGGAAGCTTGACGCTGCTACATTTCTATTAATAACCTACATTACTTGGGATTAGGTGGTTTTTGATGTAATAAATGGAACAAATCCTTTTAAAGAACTTTATTTGTAGAGCTAAATTTGCATGAAACTAAACATTTAATTCTATACTAAATTCACTTCCATAATCCCTGTCCAACGGAACGTTATGATAAATGAAATCTTCTACAAATGATCACCCAATTTCCCATGAAAATGCAACAATTTGCACATAAATTGATACTATGGAGCTGGAGGATAGAAACTAACCATTAGAGGAAAGCGATACATTATTTTTCCTAATTGCTTCGATTAAATCCTTTTAGGATCCACCCACCCAGCACGTCCCCAGCACATCCACTCAGGTATCCGGTTTATTGCCACTCCGTTTTACTGCCCCATAATACCGGCCCGTAACCCGTTTTTCTGCCAACGTTGCAACTGGGTCAAGAACGAACCTTTAATGTCGGCGCTTAAGGAAATCGTTCTAATCCCACCGGGGCAGAGGAAAATGAAGGAAAAAAGCAAGAGGCAAAGGCTCTTTTCCGGATAATCCTTGCAAACGAGTTTGGTGAATTCGGTTCCCCCATAAGATGACTTTCGGGCTTTCCTCCGTGGTAGCAATTCTTTTGGCGTGAGTTAAATTGTCTCTAAAAATTTAATTTGAACTTCCGGCTGACGCTCGATGCTGTCCTCCCTTGGGGAGTTTTCATTTTGTTAACGGTTTTTTGGCTCATTTTAAAACTTTTTCATTTTATGCTTTAATTTGCAGACGATTGTACTACCATCTGCAAACGGCCAAGAGGTGCGGAAATGACAATAATACCTTGAAGTACCCTTGAAACCGACAAATGACAATGGGTGAGTGAGGTTTTCGTTTATCTTTCAGCAAAGTAATCACTTGTTAAGCGCTTTTCCGACTTAGTCATTGCCTGGTACCATGAGAATCTGTAAGCATCTGTGCAAAAGATTGAAAAAATGAGCAATTTTGAGGTAAGATTTTTAACAGTTTTAATTTCGATCGAAAAGATGACATCCGATTCCTTTAAATGTTTTGAAATGAAACTTTGATTTTATTAAAATTAATGTAAAATGCACTTCATTTATGATCATTTTTCTTACTTTTAAGTAGATTGAGCAACTACTTTAGCTGATTGTGGCTTGCCTAAACATACAGATCATTTGATTTGAAATTTGAAACTCCATCATAACGACCTTTCACGCAACTCATCTTAGTTCTTTTGCTCAAAAAACTTTATTTCGTTCAACAAACTTATGAACCGAAAATTAGGCGCCATCAAACTAAGTGACCAGATTGAGCACAATCGAAAGAAAATTGGAAACACCCTTTGAGGAAGTTAGTTTTCCAAACTAACACCAACACCACCGTAAAGCTGCTGCTGCTGCTGCTGCACATTCAACGGAAATCCCACAAATGAACTTCCACCAACGTAATATATCTTAACTGACCATTTGGCAGTGGCAATGGAAAGCATTTCAAGAGTTCCACTCGAACGCAACCACTACTGACATAGAAGACCCTACTGTACTGCTCTTCAGATAAACTTTGCCATCGAGAAATTAACAGCTTTCAGTGTCACCTTCCGTAAAACTTTTGCCACAGCGTTTCACTTGAAATCTCTCATCAGAATTTGCATTTTCACTTCTGGAAGGGTTTTGTGCAAGCTTTCAAAGAAAAGGAAAAAAACTCTCCCACAGCTTCAATTGCAACCGTGTCCTGTACCACAGAGACAGGGCTGCATTTCGCCTAATGGTTTTCCAACCGAGTGAAAGTGAGCTGCAGTAGAGCGTAATACATTATTAAATCAATAGTAACTTTGTGAGCCACGAAATTAAACGCTTCCCGCGAATGGAGAGCGGTTTTTGATTGAATTTTCCTTGTCCAATTTAGGCACATTTAGGATGGGAGCGATCTATTAATTACACACACACACACACACAAGCAGTAGCACATGCTGGCTCTACGCTAAACCAAGGTTATTTGTTCATTACACATGCACAACCACCACTGACACACACACACACACACACACACACACACACACAAACACAGCACGTTTATTGGATGGTTTTGCCATTGATTGGCTGCAAAAAGCAAACACAAAATCACACATCACAAGCGAGCAACCGGTTTAGCAAACCAGCTGCCAGCGGGAAAAGCGTGATCAATTATTTATTTTGCCATCATTTGCTATGCAAATGATAGTACCCACAGCAACCCAAAACCCGTGCTGCCGCCGTAGTGAGGTCGGTCGAATGCGAACAGTTTGATGTTGGCACCGGAAATGGATATTCAATGTTTGATCGTAATCACCGTAATTATTGAGCCAATGAGTTATCTGTCCGGCATTTGGAATACTGGCAGCGGGGTGGAATCGGTCGAATGACAACTGACTGAATGCTGAATATGACAGAACTATATTCAACAGCTTTAATGCAAATATGTTAATACCTACTGGGCGTCTCCATCGTGGCGTGGAAAAATAATTTCTTATTATACATACATTTTGGTAACCAAACAATTTTTCTAGCAGAAAATGAATACATATGCTTTATTGATAAAACAATTGCTTGTAAAAACTAATGTATTCAGTTTCAACAGTTCTACTTTAAATGTGAATCAATATATTTAAACTAAAACCAATAAACACACAAATTTCCAAAACTATGCTACCGTTTTAATACATTGCTGAACAGTTTTGAAACAACTAATAGAACTGAAATAGCAATAAATGTTATTGTAATAGTAAAAAGATCGATTCTACATAAAAGGAACATTTGTATTAAAAGTAATAAAATGCTACAAAGTTGTTATTGTTAATAGTAAATAAAGTTAAACTTAAAGTTAAAATATAAAAGTAAAGTTAAAGTTGAACATTATTCAACTATAAGTAAACATTTGACGTCCAACTGAAATTCTGATGCCTTTCCGAACATTGTTCTATTGCAACTAAGTATTTGCTTTCCCCATGTTAACATACTACCCGGGTTACCCGGGTTCGTTATATTACCCAATTATTAGTTTCGAAAGTTTCGGGAAAATATATTTTCAAATAAATTACAACTATTCTGCTAAATGAAGGCACAATCCAAATTCTAAACTCAATGAAGCAAACGAAACTCACTAGGGTATCAGTATTTCAGTTGGACGTCAAATGTTTAATTACAGTTGACCAATGTTCAAAAGCATGTGGGCTCGAAAACGGTGTATACAAAAATCAATAATAGAACAAAAACTAAATATAAAATAGAATTTGAATTCTAAATAAAAAGAAAAACGTGTAAAGAAATACGAATGTATTATAGAATGGCAAGTAGAATATAAAAATAAATTTAAATTGAAAATAGATTAAAATTAAATTTAAATATATTTTCATTGAAAAACTCATTCCTCAAACTCACTTTACTCATTTTTATAAATGGTATCCTTTTCTGTACATACAAATAATTTAAGTTAAGTCAAAATAATTAAGTTCGGGCAACTTAAGAGTTTATATCAGAATCACTCTATAACCATAAGGATAATGTTTACATCATAAACGATTTTATTTACGCTATCCCGCTTCAAATCATCCATGGCTATTCAATTCTGCTCCGTTTTGTTCTTCATGAACTCTGCACAAGCAAAATGTACATTTAGAACACCATAACCAAGAAATAAACTCACACTCCCTCTACTCTTTCGATTCACTGCGGTTAACCACCGAATATTTCCAACAAAAGCAACAAACCTTAACCAACCATGCTGACTCGTATTTACATTCACGGCCCTCTCAAAACAATGCCATAAAAACTAAACACTCGTAACCGATGACAAACACGGTAAAAAAGGGAAGGGCCAGGAGGGGCAAAAAATCGGTGCTTGCAAAACGCGCAATGCTTCGCTTAACTTTTTCCACCTGATAGGTGAAGATGTAAGGTGTGGAAAATACACCGACTAGCGATAAGAAAAATGAGAATCTTAACTAAAAATTTACGACACTAGCCCACCCAGCGGGCCCACCCCGTCCCACTCCATTTCTACCAAAACAGTCATGCACGATTAACACGAAAAGTTGGTTGCTTCTTGCTCTTCCGGCGCCGGGTGCTATAAACATTCCTTGTCGAACGAATCTAAAGGAGCAGAAATAAAACATCGACAGTGGAGAAGTCAAGTCTTTTTGCACCTTTTTTTTCATGTTCCATGTTCAACCAAACTCCCACCAAAACTTTTCATGCGCCCGTTGAAAGGGGAAGGAGCGTGAGTGGCCACAGTCGAGAGGTGCCCGAGCGGTGCAGGAAATCAAGCTTCCCTCGTCGAACCAGTGCCAGTCGGAAAAGTTTTACTTCGATGAAAATAAGTACCCAATAAGGAGAAACTTTTTGCTTTCCACGCGCGCGAAAAAAAAAACGGAAGCCGTGAATCTTGCGCACACATTCGCGCTCCTCCGCTGTACGTGAGGTGAAGAAGTACTGCGGTCTCGAGACGACCACTGAGTATGAGAAAGTTTGTTTTTTTTTGTCTTTACCGTTTAGTTTCGGGATCGTTGCCCACTCTGCTGCACTTTGCTGTTGGTTTGTCGGTAGAGCCAAGGCTAAACCGGACGGCAAGCAACGGCTAAAGTGATTCTTCAAGCCACATAAAAAGGGAACCGTTTTTAAAGCATCTTAATCAATGATGAATAGCTTAGGCACCCACAGGATGGGCCCCGCCTTTTTATTAACGATTTTTAATGAGCTTTTTTTTAGTAAACATGTTTTGCTGACATTTATTACAAGCAATTGCAAGGAAGTGATAATGGCTTGCGCGAGACCAAAGCGTCATTATCGGTCAGTCAGTTCAACGTTCCTGTATTATGTTCAGCAATATGGTACCCTTTAGGAAGCTTGGTCTTAGACTCTTCTGCAGTTGCAAACATTTCCTCCTGTGTTATCGTTCTAACGAGAATCTTAAGGTTTAATTAAATGTTTTACCAAACTATTCGCCAACAGCGATAAATCAGATAAATTGGTCGTAGAACTTTACCTCATCGTTAGGATGGAATCTTTTTTTGTTAACGAGCCAGGTAAGATCGAGGGCACCAAGCTGATCTAGAATGTGCTAGGTTCCTTGTTTCAGTAATCTTCACGATAAAGTTTAAGACATTACCTTGGAATCGTTGCCTATAAAAGATGAACCATTTTTCAGTATAGCTATACAGCTTCTTTTGAACGATATTTGGCTACATCGTGCAATGATCATAATTTTTTATGATCGGGTTAATTTTTACACAAGTTTTATTCATTATGGTTTAATATTTCAAAGATCATTAGTTTTTGCACCAATATTCATGATAGTTGGTATCTAAATCCAACAGTATATGAACGATTATGTGTTGAATCTACTGTAATAATTATTTGTTTAGCAGTTACATATAGTGGGAAATATTTAATCTAATACAAACATTTCCTACTGTAACATAAATAAACGATTAACACTCTATTTAACAATACTTTTGCAATCACTATATCCTTTAGTATTTTATTATGTAAATTGTATTTTAAATTCTGTCAAAAAATCTATATAGTTTTCTATAAAACTGTTTAAAAGTAGTAATTTCTAACGTTCAAACAAAGAGTATAGTATACACAATATACAAACAAATATGTTTTGTAGTATATTTTTCTGTCCCACACTGTATATTACTACACGAAAGTTGTCCTGCTCCAACACGAAACATGAAATGTACATCATGTCAAAAAAAACAACTTTCTGACCTACTGTTTCAATTAAAGTTTCGTTAAAGCACTTACCAACGAACGCACGAATGGGCAAATCACCCACACGTTGGATAAGAATGTACTACCCTCAGGCCGGCCTACATTTCCGAATTACATTCTTCCCATCGCTGCTTACGGAACTTTTGCTTCAAGTGAAGATTGCTGTTCAATGGCAGACATGGTAGAAAAATGGGAAAAATTCAATGTTTACACCAAAAAGAAATTTCCACTCCTTAGGCACGGGTAGTGAAGACGACTCAAGGCCCGCGGTGAAATGTGTGAACGTTTCACAGGAACAAGGTTCACCAAGATGAGGTATGAAATTGTTACATACAGCTCTCTGGTAATACTGACTGATAATGCAGAAATGGCAGAACAAAACTCTCCCAAGCAATA
>SIXB01000879.1:0-52689 GCA_007018985.1 Anopheles bwambae
CCCGGTGGGACCTGGTCCCGCGCCACGCTGCGTGACGTTTGCGAACGATTTCGAGCTGGTAGACGTAGTGGTAACGCGAATGTGAACGCAAAGGAACAGGAGGAAGCCTTCCCGACGAAGGCACTGTCGTTGTTTTGTTGTTGTTGTTTTTATTGTGTATAGAGACTGCTTTGTAACACGGCTACAGAGCTGCTAGGTCGTAAGGGAATGTGTGCGGGGGGGGGGGGGGGGGGGGGGGGGGGGGGGGGGGGGGGGGGGGGGGGGGGGGGGGGGGGGGGGCAACGGGTGCAACCTTTTAGGGCGTAGCTTTAAGTGAGTTTTGCGTGCGGAGATGTAACGAGTGCACTTAGGTGTTGTTAGAATTAGTGGACTGGGTCGTCCTGAAGTGGTTCGGCATTGGTAGATTCGGTGGCGCGCGTGTGTGTGGTAGCTTCGCAAGTTCTAAGTTACAAGGGTTCTACAACGATCTTCGACTATTGGTGGCACACTTTCTGCCCTCTTTCCGACTGTCTTGCAATGACAGCGCCATCTCGAATGTCACGATGCTGTCATTGCAAGAAACGGTGCGACGTGATACTGTTTGGTGCGATAATGATGCTCTTGTTGAATCTTCAGGGTCGTGGAATGTGGATTCAGATGAACGGGTGACACCTTAATCCACATCAACATCCCACGCAAGATGCAGCAAGATCTTCCTCACCATCGTCATCAAACGTATCAAACTCACACTACATCAGCAAAAGGTGCAGAAAGTGTGCCTCCACCGTCGGAACTCGGACACCGGCAACTCCTGTAAAACCACTGCTGGCACTGGGCCAGTGCAGGGGCGGTGGCACATCACAGCACAGCCTTATGCAACGATCGCCCGTCAGATGCGTCCCAGCACCATCGCCAGCAGGGCCATGCGCACGTACATTCCATACTCGGCCTGGCGGAAGTAGGCCGCCCGCGGATCGCTGTCAATCTCCACGCTGATCTCGAAGACGCGCGGCAACGGGTGCATCACGATCATGCGCCGCTTAGCGAGCGTCATTATCTGGGGCGTTAGGATCAGCTGTCCGCAGCACTGCAAGAAAGCCAAACGGGAGGGGGGTTTTAGCAGACTAGGAAATATACATTAGGGAGAGAGAAACAGCTAACCTTCTCGTACTCCTGCTCGCTCTCGAACCGCTCGCGCTGGATGCGCGTCATGTACAGCACGTCCGTGTCGGCGATCGCGGACTCGAGCGTGTCGAACTGGCGCTGCGAGATGCCCTTCCGGTCGACGTACTCGCGGATGTGGGCCGGCATCTCCAGCCCGGGCGGGCAGACGTACCGCACGTTCACGTTGTACATCGTGAGCAGCCGGGCGAGCGAGTGAACCGTCCGGCCGTGCTTCAGGTCGCCCGCCATCGTGATCGTCAGCCCGTTCACCGTGCCGATCTCCTCGCGTATCGTGAAGATGTCCAGCAGGGCCTGGGTCGGATGCTCGCCGACGCCGTCGCCCGCGTTAATCAGCGGCTTGCGGCAGTGCTGGGCAGCGCGCTGGAAATAAAAGTATAAAACAGTACGAAAATACAAACAAACAGCAATTGTTATTGATTCTCGCTCGTTGCTATGACGCTCTGCTGAACGGTTCTAGTGGTGGGAAGATTCCCGATCGTATCAATTCAGAATGAATAAAAAAGGTAAGATCTGAGTTAAATCACTCATCAGGTAGTAACTCTCAAACGAGTCATTTAACCAGCCAAAAATTTCGATTCAATGACACTAGTAACTCAGTTGAAGCGAAGAGTTGAATCACAAATCATTTCATTATCAGAATCAGTTGAAACATAAATGCTACAAGTAGGCGCCGAAAGTTAAATCACTGATTGGGATCTATGGAAAGGATTTTTGAACTAAAAACATGTAATTCACCACAAATGAGCTACGATTCGGTAATATGGGATAAATAATTAATCGAGTTATAACTTTCAACAGAGTGAATCGACTCACGAGTTACATAATTCACAAACAGTGAGTTGCTGTTCCCACTCTTTGAGCTTGAACTCTGGAAAGACCTTAATTCCCGAACGAATGAGTCAATATAAATGAATTACTAAACGGAACGGATTGAGTTAATTCCTTTCTTGAAAATTCAAATCACGAAAGAAATGTTCTCATCACGAATTTCTTAATTCACTGTGAGCGCACAAGTTTAACTAACGAATGATTTATCTCACTACTCACTAGCTAAATCACTCACTCATAGGAGCGGATTGAGTTGATTTCTCGGGTAAATTTAAATCGCAAAAGAAATGTTCTCATCACGAATTTCTTAATTCACTGTGAGCGCACAAGTTTAACTAACGAACGATTTTTCTCACTACTAAATAGCTCACTCACTCACTCATAGGAGCAGATTGAGTTGATTCCTCAGGTAAATTTAAACCACGAAAGAAATGATCTAATCACGAAATTCTTAATTCACTGTGAGCGCATAAGTTTAACTAACGAACGATTTATCTCACTACTCACTAGCTAACTCACTCACTCATAGGGGTGGATGGAGTTGATTCGTCATATAAATTAAAATCACGAAAGAAATGTTTTTTTTTTAGTTTTTAAACGAATTGTATCATTCACTCTAAGTGAGTTGTTTCAGGCATCGAGGCTTAACATTAAAAAGAGTGTATTATCTCAGGCTTTATACAATTCACTATGATTGAGTAGCCCATCACATTCTTCGAGTTTTAACTATACAAAGAGTTAAATTCATTTAGATTCAAATAACGAAAGTGATGTTCTAATCACGACTTTTATGGTTTTTGGTGAATGAGTTGCTTTATGCATAGAAATTTAACTTTTAAATGATTGATTTAACTACCTATAATTAAATTACATGTATGTGAGTCACTATTCGACGCTCACTGTACTGCATAAACTCTCATGAGTTGCATGATTGAATTCCTATTCAGAATAAACTCTCAAAAGAGTTACACAGTACACTTTAATTCGTTAAATTGAAGTTACTATTCGGTGCAGACTGAATTGAATCAACGAAAATTCACTCTCGAAAGAATTGCGGTTCCGGTTCTTAACTCACCGAGTGTAGGTTGCCCATCACCACAATCGGATAAATCATAAACAAAACAAATAAGTTGTTCGAGACACTCTTCACACAACTACAGCCCACGGCAAAGACTTTGTACGTACCGTGACCGCACCGGGCAGTGGATGGCGCAGCACAACGACGTCCGCGTACCCCGCCATCACCTGGATGCTGTCCTCGAGCGTTTCGCCCTTGACCGCGGACGAGGACGTCTCGTCCACGTGGACGACGCGGCCGCCGAGGCGCTGCATCGCCGCCGCAAAGCTGCAGCTGGTGCGCGTGCTGGCCTCGTAAAAGATGGACGCCATCACCTTGCCACGCAGCAGATCGTCCAGCGCCCGCTCCTTCGCCACACGGGCCTTCATCGTCTGCGCCAGGTGGAAGATCTCGTTCAGGTGCTCCTTGGTGAACATGTCCACTGTGAGCACGTGCCGGCCGACCAGCTGCCGGTCGCGCACCAGCCCCGCGGTGTGGATGCCGAGCGGCTCGAGCGGTCTGCCGCCGGCCACCGACTGGTTGCCGGTCGAGTCGCAGCGCACCCGGGCGGGCAGCGGCGAGACCGGCCGCAGCGCCGACTGCTCGCCGGCAAAGTGTACGCCGAGCTGCTTCACGTGCGCATTGGTGCCGTCGGGCGAGAGCAGCTGGTAGAACGCCTCGTTCGTCTGCAGGTCCGGCTCGAGGTCGGCCGTGCGCAGCCCGCCCACCCCGGACCCGGACCCGGCCGAGTGGTTCAGCGCGTCGATGCGCTCGATCGAGCCGGCGCCTACCAGCGGCGGCTTGCCACCGTGCCACTCGCGCACGTTCTGCCCGTAGCCCGGGCCGACCAGCACCAGCCCGTCGACGTAGGCCGTCTCGCCGCGCAGCACCACGCGATGGACGCAGCCCTTCACCCGCCGGCCCGAGAACGGCGTCCAGTGGGCCTTGGAGTGTTGCGGCCGGTCCGGGATGATCCACTCCTCGCTCAGATCGATCTCGACGTACGTGTTCGGCTGCTCGGGCAGGTTGAAGATGCGGCGCGGGTTGTGATGGAACTTGCTCACCAGCTCGTCCATCGTCAGCCGGCCGTCGGTGACGGCCGTCAGCAGCAGGGGCAGGATCGTCTCCAGCCCGGGGAAGCCGGGCGGCGGATTGTCCGACTCCTTCTCTTCGCGCGCGTGCGGCGCGTGATCCGTCGCGAACACGTCCACCACGTCCAGATTGTCCCAGAGCGCCTGCTGGTCCTCGGGGCTGCACAGGACCGGCCGCACCTCGCCGCGGCCCGCCCCGATCCGGTCCAGATCGGCGGTGGACAGGAAGAGATGGTGCGGGCACACCTCGCACGTCACCTTCAGGCCGCGCTCCTTCGCCGCCTTGATCAGCAGTATCTCCTCCTTGCGCGCCACGTGGCACACGTGGATCGGCCGATCGGTCAGCGAGGCGAGTAGCAGCACGGCCGCCATCGTTTCGCGCTCCGCGTGCACACACAGCGGTGCCCGCTTCGGCCAGCTGGCCAGGTGCGCCTGCCACACGGACAGCCCGTTCAGCCGCAGCGTGGTGAACGTTTCGTTCAGGTAGAGCTTGAGCCCGGCGGCCTGCGCCGCCAGCTCGTGCACCGTGCCGTAGTTGGTGGAGGACGCGCCGACGTACAGGGCGTAGTCGCACCGGGCCCCCTTCTGGGCCAGCTCGGACGCCTGCTGGAACGCGGCCCGGTCGACGATGGCTGGCTGCGTGTTCGGCATGGCCAGCACCATCGTGATGCCGCCGGCCAGCGCGGCCGCCGTCCCGGTCGCGAACGTTTCCTTGTGCGGGGCGCCCGGCTCGCGCAGATGCACGTGCACGTCGATGAACCCGGGCAGCTTCACCATCAGCCGCGAGGACATGCAGTCGATGTGCGTCTTCATGGCCGGCACGCCCCCGATGCGCTGCATGGCGGCGACCAGCAGCTTCGCACACTTCACGTCCGTCACGAGCGGGATCGAGTAGTCGACGGCCAGGCGGCGGGTGCGGTAGCCGTGCGTCATGAAGCAGGAGACGCGCCGGGCGCCGCCCCCACTCATCGGCGGGTTGATCACCAGATCGAACTGCTTGTTGGCGAGATATTCCGCCAGATGGCGCAGCTCACTGCCCGCGCCCCCATTGCCACCACCGTCACCTTCCGACGCGGCGAGCGAATCGAACGTCCACTGTACGCTCTCGACCTGCGGAGTAGAGGAGTAAACGTAGAGAGAGTGTGAGAGAGATAGAGACGAAGAGAAGAGAGAGGAGAAGCGAGAAAGAGAGAGAGAGACAGACAAAGAGAGACAGATAGGAAGAGATACAGAGAGATAGAGAGAGAAAATAGAGAGAGAGAATGAGAGATGGAGAGAGTGAAAAAGAAAAAGGGAATTAGGAAGAGAGAGAGAGAGAGAGAGAGAGAGAGAGAGGAAGGGAGGAATATTGATAAAGAGCAAGAGAAATATATAGCGAGAGAGGAAGAGAGAGATAGCGAGCGAGCGAGCGAGAGAGAGAGATAGAGAGAGAGATAGAGAGAGAGAGAGCAAGAGAGAGGAAGATAAGGAGGAATATTGATAAAGAACAAGAGATGTGTTGGATAAAGAGAGAGTGAAAAAGATAAATAGAGGGAGAGAGACGAAGGGAGGAATTTTTATAAAGAGATAGATAGATGGAAAGAGTGAGAGAGAGGCAAAGAGAGAGAAAGGAATGAATATTGACGAAGAGAGAGAGATAAACAGGGAGAGATATAGAGAGAGAGATAGGTAGAGAGAGATAAAGAGAGAGAGAGACATATAGAAAGTGTTGGAGATGGCGAGAAAGAAAGAGAGAGAGAGATAAAAAGAGACATATAGAGAGGAATAGAGGAAGCAAAGAAAGGGATAAAGAAATAAAGAGAGACCGAGAGAGAAGATAAAATGACATAAAGAAAAAGGAAAATAGAAGGAGAAAGAGCGAAAGAGAGAATAAGAGGAGGAGAGAATGGAAAAGAAAAAAAAGAATATAGCGTGAGAGAGATAGAGAGAGAGAGAGAGAGAGAGAGAGAGAGAGAGAGAGAGAGAAGTAGATAAAGATATGAAGATATATGGAGAGTGTTGAAGATGAGAAAAGAGAGAGAAGGAAAGAGAGAGAGAGAAGAAAAGAGAGTAGAGAGAGATAATTAATAAAATGAGGTAATGTATCATGATGACGTGCGCTGGATAAGCGCTGCGGCAGCGCCTCGTCATTAAAGCGTTGCGTTCTATTGGCCGGAAGCGTTTTCATTGAATTCGCATAAAATTTGCTAATTTTGATATGAAATAACAGCCAATTAGAACCAACGCTACCCTAGATGAATCGCACAACTAAACTTCTTCAAAATTTTGTGGAGTCATGTCTATTAGTTGTGAAGGCAATGATGATGATGACGACGATACAGATCATAGTCCCACCCTTTCTTCTGCATACAAACGAAAAGCACGAAACTATCTAGCCGGTATTGTTTGCCGTCTATCTGCTCAAGGGCAAATGGGTTATTCGAAACACGACAACAAACGCTCCCGTTCGTCTGAAGATTTGGAGCACCATATGCTTGACATCCCGCGGATGGTTGAAGTCCATTAAGTCCATTGGCGCCACACTTTTTTTAGTCTTTTTGTTTTTTATGTTTTTAAATATTTATAAACATCACAAACCATCATCACTCATATGGTGAAGAAGAACAGATCAATCTTGAGGGGAAAACTCTCGCAGCAAACACGCCGCACAAGGGCAAACAGGGCATGGAGGTAATTAAAAATGAAAGCGTTTAAAAAGGGAACAAGAAACATCGTGATATATAAACAAATCATTGTAACCATCCAACGAACATATGTTTCCTTTACCAGTCCGTACCATTCCACAGTTTTACATGTTCATTTCTTAATAAAGTTGAATAGAATACTTCCCCAAAGAACAGTGCAAACAGTTTTACAAAGCTTAATTTCAATACAGTAAATAAAAAATCTATGATGAAGTGTGCCCTCTCCAACTCCACTCCCACGAGATACTATAAGCAGCTACCAATAACAGGTGCTGCTACCTTTTTGGCATGCAGTGTACATAAAGGGTGGTCTCGTTAAAAGTTTCATATTTCAGTACTGTTTTTGTTCGCTCAAAAATATTATTACAATTAATAAGTAGATTTCTTTTGAGATCAACAAAAAAATATTCTTACAGGATTTCCACGATGTATTGGTTGGTTTCCATCAGTATTTGGTGGGTTCCCATATTTTTTTGGTGCGTTCCCACGATTTTTTTGCCATTTCCCAGAATTTTTTGGTTCAATTGTATTGATATCCAATCAGAAAATACCAATAAATTATGGGAACGAACCGAAAATCTATGGGATACGATCAAAAAATCGTGGGAACTGCCCAATAAATCGTGGCAAACCCTATCAACAATACGAATACAGTGAAATATTGATGACCCCTTTGGATAGAAATTCGCTACGACAATTCAACAAGGAACTACTCTCAGCTTTCACCAGAATATTAATATAACTGCAGAATTGGAATGCCTTAACATCTTTTTTTTTTTTTTGGCAAAAAGCGTAATTTTCAAAGCAACTCGAGCCATCGTTGCGCATCCAGTCATTGAACCTTGAAGGTAGGTTTCCCAATCAAGCCAATCTGATGGCAATGCCATAAAGAAGATAGTCAATAACGTTCCCTTATTTCAGAGCGACGAAGAGAGACTCTATAAACAAAACATCCAACCGTTCCTTTACTTCGAAGATCGTTCTGACGACCCCAAGTTTCCCTAGGAGCCAGAGAAGAATATCAAAATGTTGCTCTCAATGAAAATAAATGGTTTGTTTGCTCTATTTTACTCACAAAAACCCCTTCTCAATATGCTGTTTTGGTGCATTGATCACCTTTTTTGTCATTCTTCAACTCCCAGGAAATGTATTCTAAACAACGCATCTGAGGTTGAAGTTGGAGAAACCGATGTAGGAGTATTCGTTTAATTATTTGCAGTTGATGTTTACTCATAATATAAGAGAATTTCATCTTCACAAATCCATCAAATCCACCCTTAACTTCTTCCTAAGTCAATTTTTTGTTTTCCGGAAACGCTTGAGAATTGCGGTGGAATTATTGAACAAATAAATACATTCCGCTCGTAAGCTCTCAATAGCCCCGTGTGTGCATGCTTTCTCCACTAATTACACCTCCACTTGGAAGCGTCCCAAAAGAAGCGTCCAATTGCGCTTCTTAACAAGCCGAACGAGCGGCATTCTTTCTGTACAAGCGACATGTACAGCAAAAGTGTCCCGGGTGCTCTCACGGGTCCACGGAATGAAGGGCCACTCCAGGTTGACAGGTTGGCTGTTCCTTTTTTTTTTACTAACGCCCACCCACGGCATTTATGTCCACATCCCATGTCCCGTAACACATGTACCTGTGCTTGATTGGTTTTCCTGGTAGTAAAGCCACGGGGCCAACCCACGGCTCGCACCAGTGTCGTGCCCTAATCCCGTGAATCAATTTTCTTAAGTGCCGCATGCGGAACTGGTCGAACGGGCCGGCCGCTACGCTGCGCCCTCTTATCGACCGATCGCCTCCCGGGTGACAATGTAGGGAACCTCGACAACCCGGGGTGCACGATGTCTCAATCATCGTAATTAAAATTCGCGAGACCGCGAAAAAACCGCTCCAGGAGGACGCGGCTGCTAGCTAGAGTCATATGCATATCGTACGCTGGCCGAGGTTGTGTAGGGTCTTGTGCTGTCGAGTGCTCAGGTTCCTCCCGAAAGAGTGAGGTGGAACTCTTTACGTCAGATCCGTCGACCGAAGCAAACAAAACCAACCAAAAAATAATGGGACAGTGCGTGAGAGACAAAACGACAGCCAGGAAAGACCGAGAAGGATGACCGAGCCGAGCGATTGAAAATAAAAGTACTCTGCTCTGGCAGGCAGAGTAGGAACAACGCGCAGCTGTACCGTGGGGAGTGGGGCTGGAGCCCGGAGTGGCGTGCATATCGAAACGAGTGTCGATAACAGCGGGACAAAAACAAATTTCTCTCCCTGTCAAGTTGCTCTTCTGCAGACTCAGCGCACCACACAGAGAGAAAAGGAAAGAGACAGCTGCCGGCTCCGCCCTCTGCGAAAGAAGGAGAAGGAGAGATAGAAAGCACTCGGCTGCTAGGAGTAGGTGGTACGGGTTTTTCGCTGATAACAGCGCCGTTCCGTTGCGCGTCTACCTGGGCCGAACCCTGCGCAATGTGCTGGTCGTCGGCTCCGACCAGGCAGCGGCGGCACGCATCCGATCCCGAGCAGTGCGACGGTACGGTCACCACGTACTCAGGTACCGGCAGCCCTTGGCAGTGTTACCTTGGACTCGCTCGCGTGTGCGCTGTCGTGCTCCTCTTTCCCCGACTGCGCCGTGTGCCACTGTGCGTGTGTGTGCGTCATACTTGTCTGTGACTGTGTGTGTGTGTGTGTGAGAGAGAGTGTGGGGGGAGGGGGTGGGGGTAAGCAGTGCATCCCAGCAGTGTCGTCATGTGGTAGCACCCTGAACACCCTCTTCACCAGCAAGCAACTTTAACGCCAACGACTCCATCCACCCCAAAGAAAATCGAGGAAGGGGGCAGGAGGGGGGAGGGGAGTGTCCCTCGATCGGACGCAAATGGGCCGGTCCCAGTCGAAGGAGCAGGCGCCGGGTGGCAACAACCCGTGGGAGGCGGAAATGGCCCGCAAGCAGCGCCGCGAGCAGACCGCCCGCGAGCTCTCCCAGGAGCGGCGGGAGCAGGAGCGGCGGGCGGCCAAGGCACGCCAGCGGGCCGAGAAGGAGGCAAAGCGGCAGCAGAAGAAGAAGAAGAAGAAGCAGCTGGAACGGAAGGCGAGCGCGTCCAAATCGAAGCAGCGCAGGTCGAAGCTGGACGAGCTGCGCGACACCGAGCCGCCGCCGATCGTGCGCAAGTCCAAGGCCAAGCTGGAGGAGAGCGACTACGACTCGGAGGCGAAGCGTCGGATGCAGCACCAGCTCGCGTTCAACAGTGACATCTTCGTGCTCAACCAGCTGGTGCTCGGCGTCCAGTTCTACGGGAACTTTGAAAGGTAAGTGGGGCTTTTTTTTGGAAAAGAAGAACTCCTTTCTCTCTGGGTTTAGCAATCCCTTGGCACAGAATTGTGCCTCCGAAGTAGTTCTAGCAACCAACTCCAACCAACCAACTCCAACACCTTTCAACCACTAGACATCTGTCTGCTCAACACATCTTGCAGAATCTCGCCAATATCCGGCTCCACCTGCAGTGTTCGTACTTCGGACACGTCGTGATGGGTCGGTCCTCTTTTTTCTCCAATATTTGCCTTCGTGGTCATCGTACCCCTCAGTATGCGTGTGTGTGTGTGCATCGTGGTCATCTCCCCCCTCCCGTACAGGTGCCGAACGCTTATCTTATGGAAATGGCATTGCATACGCGTCAAGAATGCGCAGCAGCAGCACAAACATTCCAACCCGCCCGAAAAGCCCAGGATGACCGGCCGTGGCACCGTCGGCAGCGAAGAAGCAGCGAGGGCCTGTGGTGAGGGTTACAGCCAGCAGCCACTCCAATTAGCAGCTGGAGTTGGAGGCGGAAACATCGGTCAGATCACGCAGCTCGCTCGGTGGTCTCGCGCACCTCCCGACGTGGTGTGGTAGCGATGGTGATAAGCAACCGTTGCTGCCCAAGCAACCGTCGATGGGTCGTTGCGTGGACGAGATGATTGCTTGTGTGATGACCGGTGTGATGTCACCAACCGTACCGGTCACTTATTCTAATTGATAACGGTGTGCAAATACAGCGGAGTGCGTTCGCGGTACGTCCTGCTGTGGGTGCTATCGCTGTAGGCGACAAGAGCAGGGCCCTTCCGTGCAAGATATCGCTCATTTCTTTTTAAAAACATTGAGCTACAACAAGTTCGTAGAGAATCTTTTGGGCGTCCAAATTACGTCCTGGTTTGAGTGATATCGCCGTAGGTTTTAGACGATACAGCTTTCCTTTCCCGTGGGTGATATCAGATATCGGGAAGTTTGAACTTCAATTGTTTGACCTTCGTGTAGTCTAACAAAACTTCTCGGACCTTCTCGGAAATTTGACCTCGGTTTAGTCTAAGAAAACTTCTCAGACGTCCACTGTCCTTCCTGCTATTTACGATGCCGCACAGGCTGTAGACGGTAGCGTATTTGCTACTATATGCTAATTCATTTGCTAAACCATCCTAATTAATCATACGGATGGATGTCTAGACTCCACTTTGACGCTCTATGTTCGTTCTTCAGTGTGAGATATTGCACAGGCTCTAAGCAGCATAGCACTTCATCTTCTTTAAGAGTTAACAGGAATTAGAAATTGCACTTTCAATATCAAAATCAGATCTCAAAGCAGACCCAAAAATCCACTTGAACGTCTGATGAAATTCCTGCTGTGTGTGATAGGACTATGGCCCTAAGTAATTTAGTATATCCTTGCTTAGGGCATTCGGAATTCCGGTCTTTCAATTTCAAAAGCTTAATTCCCAGATGTTCCATTTGGACTTCCGATGTACTTCCTATTATGAGTAATATTCCATCGTCTTTGAGCGTAAAGTATTCTCCTTCCTTAGGGCATTAAGATTTTTGAGCTCTCCATTTCAAAATCTAAGCCCCAAGTAGATCCACTAGGACGTCTGATGCACTACCTGCTGTGTGTGACAGTGCGTAAACTGTAAGAAATAGAGCATTTCCTTGGGGCATTTGTTGCTGCCTACTCTTAGATAAACACAGAAGAAAAAATACCTTGAGCACCAAGAAATCCACTCAATAGTCCCCCCGTGAAACCAATTACGAAGGAAGAGTGTGTACTGCACTACAAACAGAACACTTCAGAGCAAGACACGATGACCGTGTCAAACTGACGTGTGTTTGCTTTTCCTTTCTATGTTGCCGCATCTGTCCCGGGCCGGGTAATCTACCCAGGGTAATCCCTTTGCCTCGCTAGGACAGATAGTGCGCGAGCACTTCGGTTCAATTGCCCCGGTTACAAATTGAACATTATCGCTTCGAGTGTGCGAGAGTTCCGAAACCGTGCCGACATGTTTGACCTGATAAGGCCGAACCATGCGTCCGAAAGTGGGCAACAGGAGGAGGCTACACTGCTCACATACTTCCGCTTTCCACCAGCAGCAAAAGGGATTGAGGTTGACCAGGTCATGTCTTTTGGGAGGGCGCTCGCAGACTTCGCAGGTCGCGTGCTTGTATGAATGAAACTTCAGTACCGATCCCAAGGGGGGGGGGGGGGGCACAGGATCTGACTCATGCGCTGAATCGCACGGGACTGGCGACGCGTCATAAATCATTCCGCCCCTCGTGTACCAGCCTGACAGCTTCGATTGTTTAACAATCTGTAGCCCCGAGTTCCGACAGAGGAGCCGCCTCATGAAACGAGTGAGCCGGCTACAATGTCGTGAGCCGGGTTGTAACATTTGCCGATTTCTACAGATCGGCCGCCTGCCTGCCATTTGGCACACGACGTACATACACACACACATGCACACGGTGAGCATTGCTGCCGAACAGTTGGGGATGGTTTATCATCAATCACCGATCAGATGTTTTGCTGTCGCGAGGAAGCTCAATGTCAGTACCACCGTGTCTGTTTGGGGCTCGATGGTTCAGATTGGTTGAGCTACACGGTACACTTCTACAGTGTTCCCGTTCTATGGGTTCTGGGCCATGGGTGCTAACCTAATCAATTTCAGCCCGGTACACGCGGCCGCTTGTTGTCGGTACTTGCGGCAGTTTTCATTCAGATGATTCAGTTTCATTCACACAGGTGCCTAAAAATACCTGGACCACCTGGAGAGAGGTGGTATAAACTCGAAAAAGTTTTTGGGGGATGTAGTGGGAACTCTCTCTCTCTCTGCAATCCACCGTGTCGAAACGGCACGGTGGGAAGCACACCTACGCTCCAAATTGGTACATCGTGCACCATTGTGGAATGTGAGAGCCGCCAGGGTGTGAGATAAGGTGACGAATGTAAAACCTAGCGCAAAGGCAGAGGCGCCAGCAGAACACTCTCGCTCGGTTATCTCGACAATGACGCTTCGACTGAGACAACCAATTGCGTTCTGGCGCGTTGTGAGATTGAGAAGCCGCCCGACCCCCGAAAAATTCAAAACCTTCATATCCTCATCGGACTGAGACTTTGTCGCTACTTAGCGACTCCGCGGCTGTGTCGTAGCTGGGTAGTGTCTCCGTTCTCTTATCTGCCCGAGTGCAGCACATCGAGTGTACACTATCGTGCCATCACCGTCCAGCGCATTGGAAAAGTATTTCTTTACGTCATGATCTGATGGATCGCGAGGGTACAGATATCCCGGAACAGTCTGACAACTAACGCTAGCCAGTCACACAAGTTTCCCTGGAACTCAAACCTTTCTCTCATACTCTTCTGCTCTCCTCCAGGGAAATGTGGGAAGCGGTCGAGCGGAATCGCAACGAGGAGAACCGACGGAACGGGAAAACTTCGCGCCACTGCAAAACAGTCATCCTGCCCGACCGTCTGCTGGAGGCCGTCGACAAGCGGGTAAAGTTCTACGCCAAGTAAGTAGTCGCCCTTTGAGCAGATGCTACGCGTTCCCTGTGTGACCTCAGGATTAATGCTTCATTTTTTGTGCCCCGAACCAGACATGGACCGAATAAGAACCGCCTGCTGCCGCTCCACACGCAGACCTGCTACGTCGTGCACGACAACATCGAGATCACGAACCCGGGCGACAGCTCGGTCTACAGCATCCTGACGGACGCACCGATCTACAAGCTCGAGATCGAGGACGCGCTGGAGGACAAGCTGAAGCAGAGCGGTGTCGATGCCGGTGCGGTGCGGAAGCGGCGCACCCACTGCCACCACGGCTACATCAAGCTGAAGAGCGTCGAGTACATCAAGCCGAACAATCCGGCGCCCGCCCTGGACCGCATCCTGGCGTTCGGTGCCGAGCCGGGGCCGAGCGGGCTCGGCCCGAAACTGCCGAACGGGATGGCGAAGGTGAACAGTCTCAGCGAAAGTGATACTCTCGAGGATGAGGATGACGATGAGGAGGAGGAAGATGACGCAGAGGAGGATGACGAGACAAGTGGTGGACGGGGGGCGAACCGGTTCGCCAAGCTCAAGTACCGGGACAGCATCATGGTGAAGGCGAGCAACGGTGTGTATGGGAAGCGGCCCCAGCCGCAGCTGCTGCTCGCGAACGCCGGCGTACCGTCGACCTCCACCAGCTCCACGTCACCACCGAGCAGCGAGTACGACTACGCGTACATTACCGCGATCAACACGCACCAGCCGCTGAGCGTGATGCGGTCGGCCGGGGGAGACGAGGCACCCGTCAGCACGACCGTCCTGCCGGACTACTGCATCACGACGATCTGCTGCCCGATCGAGGTGCCCGAGGGCTACTACAGCGACGACGAGTCGGAGGGCACCGACCACAAGCTGAGCATGTACCGGGGGCAGGGCGGCGGTGGTCCCAGCGGCAGTGGGAAGCTGCGACACCAGCAGCACCACAGCAACGCGGAGTACACGACCGAGCGGAGACAGTACCTCAACTCGAAGGGCTTCCTGGCGTACTTCGTCAACCTGTTCCAGGACACGCTCGCGGCCGAGCTCGACATCCCGGCGGAGGATCTGCGCAGCGCCACCTGGAAGGGGGCGGTCGTGTACAGCGGCCAGTGGGAGATCGTCCCGGCCATCCTGTCGCCGTGGCCGCGGGAAGCGATCGAGTGGGTGCACCGGAAGCGGGACGTGAAGATAAACCCGCTGACGCGGCAGAAGTTCCAGTGGCCGACGCAGCCGATGATCCAGAAGGTGAAGTCGTTCGGGTGCCACGTCATCCCGAGCGGGTACGCGCCGAAGCAGGGCCAGAACCGGCACCGGCAGCTCGAGTGGAAGATCGTGTTCCCCGAGGCGGAGCGCTACCTGGAGAGCTGCCTCACGGGGACGCAGATCAAGATCTACATGATCACGGTGCTGCTGCTGAAGACGTTCGTGGAGCCGACGCTAACGCCCGGGCTGAGCATGTTCGGGCTGGAGCATCTGCGGGCGCACCTGTTCTGGCAGTGCGAAACGAACTACGCGGCCTGGCCGGAAGACTACCTCGGCGAGGCGCTGCTGCGCTTCCTCAACGCACTGCTCGACCGGATCAAGACGCACACGCTGCCCGACTACTTTCTCCCTGCCCGCAACCTGTTCGAGAACGTGCCGGAGCGAGTGCTGGTAGAGCTGCACAAGCGCATCTTCCGCATCACGGAGAACCCGGTCATGCATCTGCTGATAGCGCTGCGCAACCTGAAGCTGCCGAGCGCCCGGCTCGCCTTCTACCCGAAGGTGCGGATCAAGCGGCTGTACTCGTTCCTGGTGATCGACAACCCGCTCAAGATCGTGAACCCGATGCTGCGCGACGAGGACGAAAACCTGGCGGCGGAGGACTCGGACGAGAACGAGGCGAACGAGCGGGAGATTGCGGTCGGCTCGATGGCGTACTACCACCAGCAGGAGGTGGAGTCGCGCCGCAAGCGCACCCGCATCGTGCGCTTTCTCGTCGCGGAGCAGCTGAAGAAGGAGCGGGCGGTCCAGCCCGAGCGGCGCCAGTCGGTGGAGTCGATCGATCTGACGGTAGGTGACGGCGTACGGTGGGGGGAAGTAAACAACGTTGTTTTTTGGTTGTTGTGTGTGTCTGTTTTGGAGAAGACTCGTTGATGTTGAGTAGTTTGTGTTCAACTTTCAGTTCCTTCCGCTGAAGCACATGGAGAATCTGCGGCGTCAGCTCATCTACGGCCTGTTCGTGGAGCACTTCATCGAGATGGCGCGGGTGTCGGGCGGATTTCGGGCGCTCAACCAGGCGCTCATCTACCTGCGGCAGGCCGAGCGGCTGTGCAACCTGCTGGCGGACGACGAGGGCATTGAGGAGGCGCGCCAGTTCCTCACGCAAATCTACGGCCTGCGCCAGGAGCTGGCCCGGGCCAGTGCGAAGGGGGCGGACCGGCCCGCCCTGCCGAAGCGCACCAGCACGACCGAGCGGCAGCAGCAGCAGCAGCAGCAACAGCGCCGGAAGGTATCAGTCGCCCGGCAGAACAGCAAACGGACCACCTACACGAACGTCCGGCCACAAACTTCGTCCGGTGCTGCCAAGCGTCAGCAACAGCCGCAGCGCTTCTTCTCGCCCGACGATGAAGACGAGGACGAGGAGGAGGAGGAGGAGGAGGATGAATGGGAAGATGTGGAGCAGCGGCGCCCGTCCCGCCGGCTGTCGGCGCAGCCTGCGGGCGGGCTGCGCAGCCGCCGGCCGTCCCAGAAGCAGCAGCAGCACCAGCACCAGCAGCAGGTCAGCGTACAGATACACGCACCAAAGTCACCGGGGGCAGTACCGAGGCGGTCAGCCGCCGGTCCGCCCCGCTCGTCCGACGAGATCGACGACATCTCGCGGCTGCTCGGGAACGTTACGGTCACACCGAGACAGGGTTACCGATAGCTATCGGCGTGAATGTGCAGTAGGTGGAAACGAGAGAGAGAGAGATTGAGAGAGTAGGTGCGAGTGAGCGAGGATGAAAACAAAGGCATTAGGAACACTCCACGAAGCGGTAGGAAAACCCTTTTTCTGTGATAAATGGTACCGGGTTACCATGGTGACAAAGCGGGACAGCTGCCGCGCGGGTTCGGCTGCTGTCGAGCTGAAGTGTTATTGTACTAAAAGTAACTGCTTGTACTAATAAACAAACAAAAATCTTACCACAAAAGTAACTGGTTGTTTGTCCCGTGAGGAGCTAGTTAGTGTAACCGATGCTGGCGACGAACCCGATCGTGTCGGAGAAGAATTCGAGGGGCGTGAGCGTATTGAAAGTTTCTAGCTAAAGCACGAGTAACCAGCTACAAGGAACTGCTCGTTTGTCTTACTTGTTGTAGTCACTAGTTATTACACCCCACTACCACTAAAAATAGCTTTTTTCATCGACGCTGTTTTGTGGCGTAATTTATGGATGTAAAAATAATGTCAGCCAACCACATGCTAACTGATTGTGACAGCATTTTGGTAACGGATGATAACAAAAACAAATATCAAGTCCGTTCTCTGCACCTACCAATGGCGCTATAGTATAAATATCAATAATATTTGTTGCTTGATAGCCTTCCTGTACCGGTGATAAAATACAGTAGACCCACACATAACAAGTTTTTTGTTCTTTTTTTTTGCAAGTCGACCAAATTTCAATGATGCTCCAAGGCCCTTGTACACGCGTAACTCGGGCAAAGACAGCTGTTGCAATGAAGAAGTGGGTAAGAACACGTAAGAAACGTCAATGTAAAAGCACCTACATTGATGTTTGAACCAATAGTGGTGGTATTGCTCTAAAATGCATTCCACGCAATTATTTGGAAGTAATTAACCCTGATCAGATCTTCACCATGCGGCAGATCTTGGAGAGGATGGCTGAATACAGACACAACACATACTATCTCTTCATTGACTTCAAAGCCGCATATGATAGCATAGCCAGGGTAAAACTGTATGACGCTATGAGCTCTTTTGGAATCCCGGCCAAACTGATAAGGCTAGTTAGAATGACTATGACCAACGTCACTTGCCAGGTGAGGGTGGATGGAAAACTCTCAGGACCTTTTGCTACCACCAAGGGTCTGCACCAGGGGGACGGGCTTGTCTGTCTCCTATTCAACCTGGCGCTAGAGAGGGCCATCCGCGACTCGAGGGTGGAGACTACGGGAACCATCTTCTATAAGTCAACCCAGATCCTGGCATACGCTGATGAAATAGACATCATTGGTCTGCGGCTCTCCTATGTAGCAGAAGCCTACCAATGGATCGAGCAGGCGGCAGAGAACCTCGGATTGCAGATAAACGAGGTAAAGACCAAACTGATGGTGGCATCATCAGCGAGCCTACCAATAAATAATCAGAATCTACGTAGGCGTGACGTGCAGATAGGTGAACGCACTTTTGAAGTCGTCCCGCAATTCGCCTATCTTGGGTCATTCTATTCAAATCAAAACTCCAATGAGCATAACAAAACTTATGGCTCATAGAAAAATTCTAAAAAAAATATACAAGACGTGTAACATACAGTTCTCAAAGCTTTTGGAGCCATTTTGCTGTAAAAATTTTGTAAAGTACTGAAAAAAATATTTTTTACATTTTGTAATTATTTTCAAAGGAATCCTGTCAACTTTGAAAAGCTATAACTAAAAAACGGTAGCGAGTTGAACCAATCTATGCACAGTTTTAGAAACTGCATTAGTTTATTTGATTTTCATCACAATATTGCATCAATATTGGATTACGCATTCAAAAGTTATAAGCCTCCAAAGTCGCTGGCTATCAGGGTAGCCCGGTTGCCTGGAATAGGGGTATTGGAAAATTTAATTCTTAAAAACAGTTTAATTATACTCCAAAAAATCTACGAAAAATTCCAGAGAAAGATGGCTGTGGATTACACAAATATACCAAATTTCAAGTCAATCGGATTCATGGAATTAGAGAAATGAGCAATCAAAATCGATTTGGCTACCCGGGTAACCGGTTGCCTGGAATAGAGTTAAGTTATTTTTGTTTGTTGGTCTTTTACAAAGCGTTTGGAAGGTTAAACCATGTAGTTTCGTTACATAGCAGCCAAACATACATTATTTTGTTAAATGTGTCTAAATGTTTCCCAAAATCTTTAGGATTTCATAAGGAAACTCATACCACTATTAACACTGTAAATAACTATATAACTGAGTATATTTGGAATATACAATGAAGCATTGTGATTGTCAGCAATTTACAATCGTACAATGTTGAAACATTATCATCTCAGTTGATATTGTTACTGTTAGCTTGTTGAATTTAGGCGATACCGGTCTAAATTGCTAAGTCCGGTAGTTATGATGTTCGGGCAAGATAGGTAACGACGTACACTGTGGGAACGATGGACACCTCACATAAATACTGGATAAAAGATATTATTAAATATGTGTAACAATGTAGCATCCAACCTGATGCTGAGGCAACACATTTGAGCACCATTTTTGCCATGATTTCTGTGCAATTTGGTCAAACTTTGGGAACAAAACAAATTTGCCCGTGCTTGTGTATCTAATTTGAGATCTTAAGCTCTACAACTTTGCTTCTGCTTTCAATTGCTGATTAGCAGACGTCATCAAATTGGTTTCGATTACGTCTAACCGGAAGTTATGAACAAACCAGCCACTGGAGAAACCATTGAAATCTACGAATAACAGAATACCGGTGAAAACGAGCACCATACATTAATGCTGTTGTTTTGGCCATGATTTGAACCATTTCTTAGTTCAATTGAAGTAAAGTGATACTGATACGACATCTATCAAGGAATAGATAAGAGATTCTAACAGATTTTGACTTGGATATAGTTGAAAAATGACCTAAAGAGCCTATTAACAAGTCCACCAAACTTGCTACAGTAGCGTACTTGAGTAATTTCCTATAATGAAAACCTACATTATACTTTCTCAAACTCGGAGCTAAACCGTAGCTTCTGGTGGTAGAGGTTACAGCAATGCCTTGGAATATGTTTCTACGATTCATTCGTAGTGGCGCTCTAAATTTATGGAAGAGTGTATGTTCCAAGGAAACGGAAAACAATAGGTAACAAAATGGAAACGGAAAACAATTCAAATACTGTAAGCCTGTTCAATTTCTAACGTTTTCTGTAAGTGATCATCTTACCCTTCATATCTTTCCTATGGCAAGTCTTCCGCCATACCCGAGCATACCGAAACTGCACGAAAAATAAAAAATATGTTTTTAATTGATGACAAAAACCTAAAGGTTGATGGAGCATCAAAAGTTTTGCAACAATTTCTGATAAAATATAAGTGTTTAATAAAGCCTGCACATGATCATCACATCACTGTATTCATAAATCTCTATGTTTGAAACATTCCTTCCTTCAAGTGTCCGTCTTTACCTACCTTCTTTTAAATTCTTATCTTTTTTATGCATACATGCACAGAGAGAAGGTAGGAAAAAGTCGACAACGTTTCATGACGATGACAATGGTATGACTATCAGTAGAGAAACCTGCGAAGTTGAAAATCTCTTCATGTTTGAGGAGTCCGGAATTGACTGACTGGCACAATAGAAGCAGAAATGCTTCTAAAAATAAATTTTGGCTCAAGCGGTCGCGGGACCATAGAGTTTGACATCTCTGCCCTGTATGAAGCAGAAACAATGAGATCGCAGCGCTCTGTCACACCGGGCGAATGTAATGATTCGCGCGTCCAACGAAAGTAGCTCAGTCCGGCTGTAGCTCAGTATAACGAACGCACTCGAACGCACTCGCGAACTTGACAGTTCAAATAATTTGTGACCTAACAAACATGTTAATATGTACTAAATGTCATTGCTTAGAAGTGTTGCAAACATTTACCTGACCCAACATGTTCGTGTGGCGTTCACACCTGCGGCGTGCGCGAGCACCACGAGCTACCTGCGTTTCATTCATAAATTTGGAAATGAGCTAAGTTTGTCGAACGTGCGAATTGTCCCATTCGTCCCGGGTGAAAGTGCTCGGACAACCATTGCGATAGGTACGGCTACGCTCAATTGCGACGCAATGATTTTCAACTCGTTTTTTTGTGATTGAAATATATTTGGTGAAGGTGAAGGTGGGCAAAATGACACGCGAAATATATCCACACAGACACCGATGCAACGCAACCCCTATCGGATCGCGTTTACACATCGAACACACGTAAACGTGTTTTCTACCCTGTCAAATGCAATACGTGTACATTGATTGCAACAGCCGGGCCGGCCGCACGCAAATTGCTCCGCTCCGGGATACACGCAGAACTGTTATCGTGATTGTAGTGTTTAGTGCTGTGCCATCCAAGTGTCACGTGTCAAGTGTGTGTGTGTCTGTTTTTTTTTTGTGTCGCTGCCTACTCACCTCAACCCCGTGCTCGGTGTAAAAGTCGCCCGTCCCCATCGACGCGTACAGCTTGTAGCCCATCTTCTCCAGTATGCGTATCGAGGGCAGCAGCTCCATTTTATGCTGCGATTGTGTGTGCGTGCGTGAGTGAAAAAAACAACAAAAATTAGTCGCCAAAATCGAAGAAACATTAACCCACCCTCCCCCCCAGCACCATACCTTGTAGCTCCCGATGCTGAGCAGAATGGACTTTTTCGGCATCTGAAAACCGGTTGACATCATCGCCTTCAAGTAAGCCTCGTACCGGTTCTCGCCAAAGCACGCCACCTCCCCGGTCGAGGCCATCTCCACCCCGAGCATCACGTCCGCGCCGGCCAGCCGGGAAAAGCTAAACTGTGGCACCTTGACGCCCACCAGCCCCCGCCCGTGCATCACCTCCACCGGCTCAATGTCCGTGTGGCCGACGATGACGCGCGTCGCCAGCGCGACAAAGTCAAAGTCGAGCGTCTTGGACACGAACGGGAACGAGCGCGACACGCGCACATTGCACTCGATCACCTTCAGCTCGTTGTTCTTCGCGATCAGCTGCATGTTGAACGGGCCGGTCACGTCCAGCAGGTCGGCAATGTCGCGCGCAATCTCCTTGATGCGCTCCAGCGTCTCCCGGTTGAGGTCCTGGGGCGGCGTCACCAGCGTCGCGTCGCCCGAATGCACGCCCGCGTTCTCCACGTGCTCGGACACGGCCATGCAGAGGATGACGCCGTCCGCCGCCACCGCATCCACGTCGATCTCCTTCGCCTCGATCAGAAACTTGGATATCACCACCGGATGCTCCTTGCTGACGTCCGACGCGTGCTTGAGGTACGTCTTGAGGTCCTGGTTGGAGTAGGCGACGTTCATCGCCGCCCCCGACAGCACATAGGACGGGCGCACCAGGCACGGGTAGCCCACCTCCTCGCAGAACTCGATCGCCGACTCGAGGTTGGTCAGCTCCTTCCAGCGCGGCTGCAGGATGCCCTTCCGGTCGAGCTTGCGGGAAAACTTGAACCGATTCTCCGCACTGTCGACCGACTCGGGCGACGTGCCGAGTATGCGGGCCTGCTGCCGGTGCAGATCCATCGCGATGTTGTTCGGCAGCTGGCCCCCCATCGACAGGATGATTCCCGTCGGCTGCTCCGCGTCGTAAATGTCCATCACGACCTCGAACGAAATCTCCTCGAAGTACAGCCGGTCGCACATGTCGTAGTCCGTGCTGACCGTTTCCGGGTTGTAGTTCACCATGATGGTTTTGTGGTTCAGGCGGCGCAGCTCCTTCAGACACCCGACCGCACACCAGTCAAACTCGACCGAGCTGCCGATGCGGTACACACCCGACCCGATCACCATCGTGTACTGCCCCGGGAACTCCACATCACTCTCCGTCGCGCTGTACGTCAGGTAGAGGTAGTTGGTCGAGGCCGGCCACTCGCCCGCCACCGTGTCGATCTGCTTCACGTACGGCAGCACGCCGTGCTCCTTGCGCTGCATGCGCACCGCCAGCTCGGTGCTCTTCACGCACTGCGCAATCATGCGGTCGGAGAAGCCGAGCCGCTTCGCCTCACGCAGCATCGCCGCCTCCGGCACGCACCCGTGCTCCAGCCCCTCCAGCTCGACCGTAAAGTCGATGATGCCCTTCATCTTGCGCAGGAACCACCGGTCGATCTTGGTCAGCTCGTAGATCTGCTCCACGCTGTAGCCCGCCTTGAGCGCGGCCGCCAGCACGAACATGCGCTTGTCGGTCGGCTGCTCCAGCTCCTGCTCGTTCACCGGCTTCAGGTAGGGGTCGAACCCGCTCACACTGTCCACCATGCGCAGCGCCTTCTGGAACGCCTCCTCGAACGTGCGCCCGATCGCCATCACCTCGCCGACGCTCTTCATCGAGCTGCCGATGTTCTTGCTGACGCGCGCAAACTTGGCCAGATCCCAGCGCGGCATCTTCACCACGCAGTAGTCGAGGCTCGGCTCGAAGCAGGCGGTCGTCACGCCCGTCACCGAGTTGCGTATGTCGGGCAGCGGGATCGCGAGCGCCAGCTTCGCGGCCACGTACGCCAGCGGGTACCCGGTCGCTTTGCTCGCGAGCGCCGAGCTGCGGGACAGGCGCGCATTCACCTCGATGATGTAGTACTCCTCCGACTCCGGGTTCAGCGCGTACTGGATGTTGCACTCGCCCACCACGCCAAAGTGCCGGATGACGCGGATCGCGGTCGAGCGCAGCATGTTGTACTCGCGGTTCGACAGCGTCTGCGAAGGCGCGACCACGATGCTCTCCCCGGTGTGGATGCCGAGCGGGTCCACGTTCTCCATGTTGCACACGGTGATGCAGTTGTCGTACGCGTCCCGCACCACCTCGTACTCCACCTCCTTCCAGCCCTTCAGCGACTTGTCGATGATGAGCTGGTTCGAGTGGGCCAGTGCCTGGCTCGCGAGCGCCCGCAGCTCGTCCGCGCTGCTCGCAAAGCCCGACCCGAGCCCGCCGAGCGAGAAGGCGGCCCGCGCCATCACCGGGTAGCCGATGCGGTCCGCCGCCTCCAGCGCCTCCTGGATGGAGTAGACGGCCGCGGACGGTGCGACCTGTTCGCCGATTTCCGCCACCCGCTCGGCGAACAGCTTCCGATCCTCCGTCTCGATGATGGAGCGTATCGGCGTGCCCATGATGCGCACGCCGTACCGCGCGAACAGCCCCGCCCGCTCCATCTCCACGCCGCAGTTGAGGGCGGTCTGGCCGCCGAACGTTAGCAGCACGCCGCCCGGCCGCTCCGCCTTGATCACCTGCTCGACGTAGTGGCTGGTGATGGGCAGGAAGTACACCTTGTCCGCCAGCCCCTTGGACGTCTGCACCGTCGCGATGTTCGGGTTGATGAGCACCGTCTGGATGCGTTCCTCCTTGAGCGCTTTGATCGCCTGCGACCCGGAGTAATCGAACTCACCCGCCTGCCCAATGGAAAGCCCGCCCGACCCGAGGATCAGCACCTTCTTCGGCCGCTCCAGCTCGATCGGGACGGGCGGCACAAAGCGCAACCGCTCGTTCAAGCGCTCCCGCACGGTCGGCGCGGCATCGATCGAGGCCTGCACGCCCCCGCGGTACTCGCGCACCACCTCCAGGAACACGTCGAACAGCACCTCCAGGTCGGTCGGGCCGGCCGTATGCTCCGGATGGAACTGGACGCTAAAGTACGGGCGCGTCCGGTGCACGATGCCCTCGTTCGTGCCGTCGTTCAGGTTGGTGAACAGCTCCTCCCAGCCCGCCGGCATCTCGCTCGAGTCGACCGCGAACCCGTGGTTCTGCGACGTCATGTAGCAGCGGCGCGTGCCGAGATGCATGCAGGGCAGATTGTGGCCCCGGTTGCCGTACCGCATCTTGAACGTGCGGCAGCCGGCCGCCGTGGACAGAATTTGGTGCCCGAGGCAGATGCCGAAGATGGGCTTGATGGGGCCGTCGGTCGGCAGCAGCAGCGCGCGCAGATTGTCCACCACCTCCCGGCACGTCTCCGGATCGCCCGGACCGTTCGACAGGAACAGGCCGTCGTACTCGGCCGGATCGGGGCGTGCGTTCCACGGCACCACGTCCAGCCGGGCGCCCCGGCTCACGAAGCAGCGCACCTGGTTCAGCTTCAGCCCGCAGTCGATCGCGCAGATGCGCGGCGACCCGGTCGGGTTGTAGGTGCGCGGTTGCGCCAGCGACACCTCCGCCACCAGGTTGCGCAGGTTTTGGTTGCTAAAGTTGAAGCCCGCAATGGACGTGACGCGCGACTGCACAATCTTACCTACAAAAAAAAAAACGGGGAAAAAAGGAATGAAAGTAAAAAAGCAGGCCGGAAACCGAGCAGACCCTTGCCCACTCACCCAAAATCGTGCCATTCTCGCGTATCTTCTTCGTGAGCGCACGCGTATCGATCCCGCTGATGCCGGGCACACCGTGCCGGGCCATCCACTCCGACAGCGTCAGCTTGCTGCGCCAGTGCGACGGCTCGTCGCAGATCTCGCCCACCACCAGGCCCGCCGTCCAGATGCGATTGTTCGACTCGAAGTGGCGCATCAGCCCGCACTCGTCCAGGTCCGCGTCCGGGATGCCGTAGTTCCCGATCAGCGGGTACGTCAGCACCAGCACCTGGCCGTGGTAGGACGGATCGGTCATCGATTCCGGGTAGCCGACCATGCCCGTCTGAAACACGACCTCGCCGTCGACCGACAGCGGCGCCCCGAACGGGTGCCCGTGCATGATCGTGCCATCCTCGAGCACGAGCGAAGCCGTCGCCGGCCGGTACTCGACCGTCTCGGCCGCCTCAACCGGTGGCGGCTCGTCCCGCCGCTCGCTCTCCATCTCTTTCGGTCCCATTGTCGATCGCGTGCTCTACCTGCGGTTGGGTTGGAAACAGGAAAAGGTTTCAGTTGACGCTAGCCTTGCCGCACACACGCACACCCAACGAGACTTGTTTTTTTGAGATTGAAGCGTGTGTGTGTGTGTGAGTGTTTTGAAACACGAAACGATAGTTTAGATTTCTTTCTTTTGCGTTTGGTTGAATGATGTGTGGAACTCCTTTTTTATAATATCTCATTTGTTAAATTTAATAACACTTTCTCCCTTTTCTTTCTTTTTTTCTGTCACTTAGTTGAAGATGGCATCTCGGGCGCACACGCACACACACACACAAACACGCACAAGCCTGATTTATCGCGTTTGCTCAAGCATAACCGGCATGGACTCGATTCTCGCTCCACATCTTTCGGACAAACGCAAAAGGGGTTCGAAAAAAAGAGAAAAACAAAACTACACCAGCAATGGAGAGTTACTTTTCACAATGCTTACGGAATGAATCCTTCAACCGACTTGCTGATTCCCCTTTAAATCCTTTAACGCTTTTAACTACGCTTCCAGTAGGATGGCGCACGTGTAAATGATCGTCAACACTTTTCTAACCTCAACCGCAGTGATTGTTTGTTTGCTGTTGTTTCTGTTTCTCTCTCGTCAATTTCACACATGTGCGTTTTCGGCAAATAGTGCACCGTGCGTAGGAAAGAGACAGGATCACGTCTAGATGTGGATATGATTGTGGCTGTGATACCCCATAGATTTCGACGCTTATTGTTACTGCTCCAGCTAGACCGGTTTGCTTCATATTGGACAACATGGTCGCTATCAAGGACAGTGTAGCAACGAGGTCAAGTAATATATAACGATTTGACAAGTTCGTTATAGGCAGTTTGACATCTAAGAGCCCTTTACGATTCAAATTTTAATTCTGATACAAATGATAAACCGGTCTGATCATTAGAAGAAAATTGTAAATTGATTATTGAATGTTGCACCAAATGTATTGATGTCTCTTTTAATAATAATGGTTTAAGGCAGGGGTCTCCAAACTACAGCCTGCGGCCCGCATGCGACCGAGGCGACTTTTTAAAGGATTAAATTAATAGTTAATTATTGACTATTTTTAAAGAAAATATAATTGTTGCTTTTGAGAGACGTACACCAAGCTTAAATGATAGAAAGCTGCAGAAGTTTTGTATGTTATGTTAGCATTTCCTTATATAGACGAAATTTAAACGTCCGCATTAAATACAAGCAACGAAAAAATGGCCCTCAACACCATCATATGTGAGGCAATGCGGCCCGCGAACATTTTGAAGACCCCCGGTTTAAGGGTTTGATGAGGTTTCAAAGGCGTTCTGCTGTCAAATGGCATCCAAGATGGCCAAACTGATTTTGGCTAATACTTGACCTCGTTCCTACACAGTCCTTGGTCGATATGATGTATGAAGCTAAGGTCCAGAGGCACCTAACACATGCGTGGACACGCAACGACGCACACAACGTTAGCATCTGCTTTTGATAGGGGCGCCGCTAGAGATGGGCCACTTCGGGCTGGTGATATTCGGTGATATTCGTGGAACTTTTCCGTTCGGGTATTTGCTGTCAATTTGGGTAATATTTTGACACTCTTGCGGTTCTGCTCAAGCGCGCACAACCACATGCTAGATGGGCTGGAAATCACTGGCCACGTTAAACTGGCTATATGTAGCCCTTCCATTTCATGTGCAGCTCAGCACAATCAGCATCTCGACCATGTGTTGCAATGAAACAAGCTTGTAATCAAAACTTGCCATCACGACCGTATCTTCTTCGGTTTCCCTCTGCTATGGTTTAAAAAAAATCATAAAGGCACGATTTACGTGCTACTTTTACGATCTTTGGAGTGGTTAACATGCCATAATGCCAAAGTGCGCCATAAAATCCGGTTTTTTCCACCGGTGGACGACAAACACCATGAGTGTTTTGAGCAATACAATACAAAACCTATCAATGCGTTACTTTGTAACACACTTTGGATTACAAATTATAGCTTCAATGTGTTTACATTCGCAATGCCTTATCTCGTGGATCAGCTACTGGTCAACAGGTCAACGGGCGTCGCTGGCATCCTTGCCATACGGTGCTCCTAAGCTGTCTGTACGCTTGAAGCGTGCGAGATGAGAGCAGGTGCAAAGGAGACCGTTGTTGCAGCTGGTCGTCGTTAAGATTTGAACGCATTTTGACAACTCCGTGCGACGTATCGCTGATGCGCAAAACAGACCGCGTGGTCAGTTTGTTTATACAGCCTGCTTAAGCGATATAGGCTACAATGTAAGCGGACGGCATAGCTTGTACATTTGCATTAGCTGAGCGTAGACATTTTAACCAAACACTCGCATAATTATTCAACACGATACATGCACAAAGGTAGGATAACATGAACGTTTGAATAATTGCAAGAAACATGCAATGAGTTTTGCACTTTACATGAGCGGCAAATTTTGCTCCAAGCACTATCAAATATCAAATCAAAAACAGCGTGTATCTAGGGCCGATTGCATCGTAATAATGTTTAACGAAACTTATATTTTGCTCACAGTATACCAGTGTTCGAGTTGATGGTGCCACGGGATTTGATTGAAGAATGTTGGCTATGGTTTTTGATTGGTGTGGAAGCTGCAATCGAAAGCGTTAGCGTTTAATCGTTTGCCCTGCACATGTCTTTAAAGAGCCTGCCTTTAAAATTCAACGAGCAAAACTGGAGTGCTCTCGCAATGATCTGTGCTGGTACACGCCCAACACAATAATGATGCTGGGTTTAGCATATTCCCAGAGAGTGAGCACTCATTCCTTGTTTAGGTCAGGGGTCTCATAAGGTACGACCCGCGATGTTTGTGGAGCAATGCGGCCCGTGAGGTGAAAAGTCTGGAGAACCCTGCCATACTGAGCAACACTCACGACGCTCATCTCACTAATCAAAACTCATCTTAAAGATGAGAGAAGTTTGCAGTCTGTTATCTGTTCTGCCAGGTCACGGAACATGCCTTTTAATTTCTTTTAAAATTTTGTAAGGATGTTTGCGCTCCGTGCTCCATTCAATTCTGTCAAAACGTCTGTCATTAACTCTTTATCTACGCACTCCACACGCTCCATACACAGCGCCATTGATCGCCTTTCTTCTTCTTCTTCTTTTTCTTCTTCTTCTTCTTCTTCTATTTAGCGCGTAACGACCTGCGCGGCCATTCTTGCCGGTCTATACTACAAAATACTTTCAAGACTTATCAAATACCACGCGGGTTGTATAAGTCAGTCCCCCCCCCCCTTTGCTACGGAGCAACGTTCCAGGGTTCGAACTCACAACGGGCATGTTGCTAGGTCGTGCGTGTTGACGACTGTACCACGGGACCGCTCTCTTTGTTTAGACGTTAGTATTAATTAGGCTTACGGATACAAAACGCTTCCACTGGATGCAACGTTACACGGGTGTATCTGCCACACTAGCACTCGCGCGCAACCGTTTCACGATATTCTTATTAAAACACGCTATTCAACCGTCCCCACACCACGCAAAGAACTGTAATAGATGTGCTGTATCGAATAAACCATAAAGTCACTACTTCAACCAGACGTTATCGAAGCGTAGCCTATTTAATCAGCTTGAGCAAACACAACTATTAGTCCACCATATGTATATACGCACCGGGACTTGGCCATTTAACCAATACATGTTCCGGCGACACACGTGTGTATGTGCAAATATCGATTGTTCAATTAGCTATGACATTATAAACGGGAATGCACCGTTGGTTCTTTAGTTTATTCTACCGGTATGACGCAAATGTATTTTCCCGCCATGTTTTACTACTTTTTCTTGGAAATTTCGGACTGTCACTCAACAACAACAAAACGCATCCAGTAACAAGCATACAAAAGAATTGATTTATTGTGCAAACAGGTGGAAACCTCCAGAGTGGCCGCCATTACACGATGCTTGATTACAACAACTAAATACCATCCAGTACTTTCGATTCGATTTTTCAAACAATTTACGAACGCAATGCGGCGCCGCTCTGACAAACGCCTACGATTAGCTACACTGCACTATCCGTGCGGCGTTGGCGGGCCGGCAATGTAATCGCCCGCAACCGCTAGAGCGCTAAATATGAGTAAAGATGATGTCGTAACACTAAAAAAAATCGTATCGCCCATACCGTACCGTTCACACTCCACATACATACATTCACATACACACACACACATGCAAACCGTTGATCCACTTTCTTCGGAGCTATACGCACGCTTATCTAGAACGGTCTAAGTACGAGGGTTAATAAGATAAGAAGGGTAAGTACAAACAAACCAAGCTAACAAAGCTGCCCATGCCCAACTTCGAGGGCACCGAGGTATCCGGGTGCGCAATAGAGAGAGAGAGAGAAGAGAAAATGCTGTCTCCTTCGGCTCCGGCTTCTCCTTTAATTGCCATATCCACAGCAAACCATACACTCCAACGCAAACAGTTGTTCAGCCCTGCTGCGCACGCGTTGCGTCCGCACGAGACTCTGCAATACTGCCGAGCGACGTATCGCCACTTCCTTTTATACACAAAACCGAAGCGCACTAGAGATGGGAGTTTGCCGGCGGTTGACAAGTAACGCAAAGAGTAACTAGTTACTCGAGTTGGAACGGAGCGAGCTGCTCAAAAGAAACTAGCCTAAGTGACCGGCTGCGGATGGCTCAGTCCACGTGGAACTGATCACCGTGGTGATGCATTGTTAACGGTGACGTAGTAGGTTTGTGTGATGTCATGTAGTCTAATTACTATTTTTTTGGAGAGTGGCAAATCCATCTATCGTATCTATAGTATATCTCTGCTCTCTCTGTAATGCATAGTTTCTCTCTCTCTCCCTTTCTTGCGGATTTCAGCATGCAACCAGATGCTCCTCTATATAACATGGCATACATCAAACACCTGCAAACGGTCTAATCTCTGCAAAGATCTTTCTATCTCGCTGTCACATTTGACAGATGCTAGATCTGCGAAGATCTCTCTGTCACATTCGACAGCTCCTACACATCCTTCTCCAAGGTACAAACAGATAACACACTCACATACACACAAACATACACACATATACACATACACATATGTATTCAGTTGACTTGTGGCAATCGTTATCACAAAGCTGTTTACAACACTTGACGGCGAAGTGACTCTCTTATCCCTTTACATTGCTAATCTGTGATTTTTTTTTTGTTCGTGTTTTTTGGTTATGTGTGAATGTTTGCACCTCTATTTCTATTTCTCGCTTTCTCTCTCTCGCTCCCCCTCTCACGTCACCGTGGCGGAGATCGTGTCCCGTATCCAGGGCGTGTTGGGCGTAATCTTGTCGTACATCCGGGGCCGCTCGATACCGTTCGGGGCGCAGGCGATGCGCCACGAGCTAATGCCGACCAGGGCCCAGCGCCGATCGCTCGGCAGCAGGCACACCACCGGGCTGCCGGCAAACTCCTCCTCGCTGCAGTCCTGCTTGTGGTAGGCCGACTCCGCGCACATGCTGTTCACCGTCGCGATCGAGATGTTCTCGCACGGCGACATGTCGATCAGCTTCAGCTGCACCCGCTGCAGATGGTCCCGCTGGCGCGACCACCCGAGCGTGTTGCAGTTCGTCCACTGGCTCTGCTTGCCCAGCTTGGTCGGCTGCTGCAGGAACCCAACGCCACCGCCCGGCGCGCCCACGTTCGCGGCACCGCCCGAGCTGATGTAGTTCAGCGCGGAGATGTAGTTGTTCGTTTGCGGCGAGTTGGCGGGCAGCGGATAGGCAGCCGACGGTACACCCGCCGACGGTGGTGACGGTGTGGGACGGCCCTGCACCGGCCCAACGGCAGCCTCCGCCTGCGGGATGTGGTACTGCTCGTCGGCAAAGTCGGCGCTGTACTGGTTGACGTACTTGGCCGCCTCGTTCAGGTCGCCGTACTCGTCCGCCGCCAGCTCGTCCTCGCCCGGCATCTCGAAGTACTGCCGGTACTCCTTCAGCTTGCGGCCGACCACCGCCTTCGAGGACTTGCCGCCGGTCGAGTACTTCTCCGCGTGCGGCGTCGGCGTCACGCTGTTGTCGCTGCGATCGATCGTCTCCTTGAGCGGCAGATCGGGCAGACAGATGGGTCGCACAAAGTCCGAGTAGACGACGGGCGTCTCGAGCCGTACCATGGCGGCGGTGCTGCCCTCTACCGGTGACTTCACCATACCGATCTGGAAAGCAAAACCGAGAAGATGGCACCATTAGTAACGTTAAGTATTAGCAGCGGAGTCACTGTCAACCCGCTCATCTTACAATACGACGCCGCTGCGTCCAGGGTGCGTTGGAGGAGAGGCGCACCGCACCAAACACCGCCATCCACGTGGCCTTTGCCTGGCCCTGGAAGCATGATTCCGTCGTGAGGACCCAATCTTTTGAAACCTGTACAGCGTAAACAGACCAACACAAAAACTCAGATTAGTTATTGGCCAACGAATCTACCGACGAATCTTCGCCACTTACCAGCGTGCCGTCGCAGACGTGCGTGTCGGCCCGGAGCAGCGCCACATGCCACGGCCAATCGCCCGGCGTCGCCATCTTGGAAAGGCCGATGTTCTGACTCGTGGGTAGCGTCGACTGCACGCCACACTCCAGGTGGCTGCAGGCGACGTACAGCGACTGCTTGCTCTGGCACTGCGTGCGCACGAACGAAATCTCGGACGCGCGCGGATCCAGCACGCGCACGTAGCTCGTGTTCGGCTCCGTGTCGTTGCGTATCTCCGAGTAGTCGACCCGCTCGTACCCGAGCGCCTTGCACAGCGACTCGGCGACGGTGTTGCGCACGTACTCGTTGCCCTCCATCCCGACCGAGCACAGCTTGCCGGTGGTGCCCTTCTCCGAGAAGACGGCGTAGCCCTCCGAGTAGAACCGTGGCCGGAATGGGACGATCGGTGGCGGGAACGTCAGGAAGCTTACCTGGGGCGAGATGGACACTTGCAAGAAGAGGAAAAGGACACTGTTACATGCTGTGCGGGAAGGGAGCAGAGGCGTACGAAGAAGTCCACTTACGGCAATCCTTCTCGTCGCTACCGTCCGGACAGTCCAGCTTGCCGTCGCAGCGGGCATTGCGGGCGTAGCAAGCGCGACTTCTTCCGCAGGAGATCGCCCCGTACGCACAGAACGTGCACGTGTTCTCGTCCGACAGGTCGGCACAGTCAGCTACACCGTCACACAGCCGCGACGAGAGCGCATTTGCCTGCAGCTCGCCCGTGCAGCCCGGCTTGCTGTGGCACGACTGCACACCCGTCGACTCCGGGAACCGCTCGCAGTCCAGATAGCGGCGCAGACGCTCCGGCAGCCGCTCGCCGCAGCCCGCCCAGAACGACTGGCAGTACTGGCGGCAGACCGTCCCAGCGGTCGGCTCCTCGATGCTGCGGTACTCGCACGGTGGCTGCAGCAACCGGCAGATGAAGTCGAACGCCTGGCGGAAGCACTCCGCATCGACCAGCTCCCGGAACGAGATCAGATCCGCCTCGACCTCCTCCAGCGAGCCGTGGCCGAAGAAGTTCGGATAGGTCGTGACGTTGTACCCGACCGACCGGCAGTACCCGAGCCGCAGCGGCTCACACTTGCGCGGGGGCCGTGCGGTCGTGACGATCTCCACCGTCACCTCATCCTTGCCGCCGAGCGGCGAGGAGGACGTGCCGACGATGTCGTCGCCCGTGCCAGACACTTCCTTAATTACCAGGCTGTTCGGATCGATCGTCAGGTTGCGGAAGTACTTGCGCTCCTGCCCCGTGATCTCCTCCAGCAGGATGGAGCGCAGATCGGCCGCCGACACCAGCTCGGCGTACGGGTCAAAGTAGAGCGCAAAGTGTAGCGTCAGGTCGCCCGGTTCCTCGTTGCTGTGTCGTCAGGGGAAAAGGAGAAGGCACGCATGCTGAATGTCTGGAGGTGGAGTTCAAGTGCTCTCAGATACTTACCCATCCAGTGCTAGAATTTCGCTGCCCTCGAACGGTTCGCGCAGGTCCGACCGGCGCATTATGAGGTTGATGCGCTCCCGGTAGTCCCGGGCTCGGTGCTGGAAGCGTAGCGTGTTCTGATCCGCCAACTCGGGCGTCCATCGGTCACCCTCGATCACGCGCAGCCGCGCCCGGAATATCCGATCCGGCAACGGTTCCGGCCGCAGGTACGTGTCTGGGAAGTTGGGAAAAGAGCAGAGAGCAGAGTTTGCATCAAGTTGGAACATCTCTGGAGCATTCAAAGTTTACGACCACAAAAAATCACGGACGGGTTGGAGAAGCGGAACTCCAAAGTGTCTCCACATGGGGCATATTAATCTGCAGCACACATCCGCAGGTAAATGTGCCCATTAGCTGGATACTGATCGCATGTAAGGAAGCTTTCCATTACCAAGGCTTTTAGTCCGCGGTCTTCTGAGATAAACTGCGCTCTGGTTTGGGTCATCACCATTATTGCAGGTGCCTCCGAGCGAAAGTGAAACAACTTCCGGGAGGGGTTTGGAGCTTTAGGTCACGTTGAGAGCGCAAATCCGAAACACAACCTGCAAACACTACCCTCATTAGCTGAAAGATGGCGTGAAAGTGGTTAACGGACTCATCCTCGCCTACCCACTGTATCATCCCAATATGGCTAACACGTAATGTACCCCTCATCTGTAGACATTCTATTAGTTTTGGAGCGCCGGAAAAGGCTTATCCGAAAGAAGAAAAAAATAAACAAAACCCCTCGTAATCAATCTTCCTGACTGGAGCTTACGGGATTACCTTTAGAGCACCATCTGTGCGGGTTATCAACCTCCCTTCCCTTATGATGCTGACGCAACCTGCATCTCTCACCCCTCCAGGTATTCCATGTCGGGAGAGATGAGCAAAAAAAACAATAAAAAAGCAATTAGACACCATCCCGCTGGAAATGGAAAGTCACTTTTCACTTTCCCCCCCCAGCCTCCCTGGTCGCTGTGACTTTTCCAGAGTTACGTACCATACACACACACGCATGTGCGCATCTCCAATTAGGAAGCGCAAATAAAAATATGAGACGCGCATTGATCCGCCGCGTAAGACGCATTGTTTGGTACCGAGCTGGCGTTGTTGCCCCGCGTTTTTTTTGTTCCCAGCGCTCAACCTCAATGGGTTTGCCGCCTATTGTCGCGAGTTTTCGTCCCCTCCCCCTGACTACCGAAGAACGCCAGCCATGCGTGTGCGCATCTACGGCTGCTTCTTTACGTAAAAAGCCGTTTCGGCTTACAGTGGCAGTGCCAGAGGTCCATAAAATCAAATTATGCCCATCGGCGGAGAGAAATTCCCGTACCCAACGGCACCCATTTCACCCATATAGCAATGCCGGAGCAGCATTTTGGCACTGGGTGAACCAAACCACACCAGTGCCTCGTGTAACTCGCACAGAAACAACGCGCACGTTGCGCGCGCAGGCAGCAAAACAATCGACTTAATTGAAAGTGTTTTGTGCCATGGCTGACTTTTAGCGTGTTCTCTACTTGTCGCTCTCTTTCTCTCTTTCTCTTAGACACACAACACGTAGGTACTCTTTCTTTCGTTGCCGTTTTCTCACATTCCTGCGCGATGAGCGGCGAAATTCGCAAACGCACTTACTTTCTTCCACGACCTAAACCCGTGAGAGGCCCCACAAGCTGCGCTAATGGGAGCTTGTTAAGGTGGTGGTGTTGTTGGGGGTGTGTATGTTTACGTATAGAATGTTTTCCCTGCCGACGTCATCACAAAACACACAATGGTGCCGTTTTGTTTTCTGCATGCGCGGCGCGCCATCGAATGTTCTCATTCGTCAAAGTAGTTTATGGAGGCCTCGCCAGGCCACTTGCTGTTGCTTGGTGTATAACAAAGAAAGTAGTTGTGCTGTTGAGTGGGAAGAGAGGGTTTTGGTGGGTGTGCAAATATGTGCCCCTTACATGGGCAATAAATCTCTTGTATGCGGTGGTGTGTGCAAGCGTGCGTGCATTGCGTTAAAAACACAAATTGTATTTTGCACGCGCCCATCATGACCACACACACAAGAGAGTCAAGTGTGTGTGGGGGTTGTTTAACTCATAGTAAGCTATTCTTCTTCTTCTTGTCCTAACTCTTCAGGGAGGTCTTGTTTATACAAGAGAAACTGCCCTCTGTATACGGGGGACACAACACGATGTATTAAAAAGTTCCTGCAAACACACCCCAGTGTAGGCTCGAACCTGTGACTTTTGCAAACTCAGCTAAAGTCCAACGCCACCTTCCCACTAGACCACCGGCCAGCCCCAGCACGGTGACAGTGTACAAGCCTATATAAACGCTTTCCAACCGTGCAACATTACTTACAGCCAACGTAAACGATCGCACCGGCGCACAGCAGAATCAGCAGAAAGCCGGCAATCAGCGCACAGCCACACTTCTGGTTGTCGCCGAGCTTGCGGCGCGTAAACCGTATGTCGGAATCGCTCGACAGGACCGACTCCGCCCGGCTGCTTTTCGCGTGCATTGCCCCCCGGCTGTGATGGTGGTGATGATGATGGTGGTGATGATGGCCGTGCCCTCCGTTCGCCGCCTTCCCGCCCAGCCCACCGTTCTTGTGCTTTCCTGCACCACCGCCTCCACCGCTAGTGGCGTTGGAGCTGTCCGAGTTGGAGCGCAGCTTCCGGTCCTTCTTGAGGCTCGCGTCCAGATCGGAATCGAGCGCGGGCGGTGGCGTCCCGGTGCCAAAGTGATGACGGTGCTGCTGCTGCTGTTGCTGTTGCTGCTGCTGCTGTTGCTGCTGCTGTGTTGCTAGATGCATCCCGTTGTGATGTGCTTGGGCTAGATGGGCAAGGTGTTGCTGCTGCTGCTGCTGCAGCTGATGGTGATGGTGATGGTGGTGATGGTGACCGTGTGAAAGCCGATCGTCATCGTCAAAGTAGGAATCGTCATCGGGCGGCGGCGGTGGCGGCAGGGAGTCGCAATCGTCCGACTCGGGATACTTTGTGCCGGGTTTCTGTGGGAGGTGTGGGAGGAACGAAAGAAAAAAAAACGCGTTAGAATTTGCGCATCTCATCTGCGTTTTGTTGCCTCGACGCCTTTGAAAATGGAGCGCACACCCAAGGGGCAGGGTGCGCATCTTTCCCATCCCAGGGCTTGCAGGTCATTCATTCCTTGTGCGCAGTCAGTGGTCCAGAACGGGCTGCAGAGAGGTAGGAGGTGGGTGGGCAGCTCGCTAAACAGTGCGCGGTTGTTTGCTCTCGCGGCCCCAACACCCAACAACCCCAAGGTGCCGGTCGCACCTGACTGACTTTCCCGCTGTGAATGGCCTGGATGGAAGATTCTCAGCAGAAAGGGCCAGCTTCTGTGTGTTGCTGCAAACACAAAAGGCTAGAGCTTTTGCGCTTAGAAAAATGTTGCATACAGTTTACGCTTTCTAGGCCTCTTACGAACTGTCTTTTTTGTTTGTTCAAGGTTTCGCTGGTTCTACCCGTACTAGTCACAGTCCGTTGCGTTGCGGTGCGGTGATTCTTTCTGCCCGGGGTACTTGCGATACTAGCCGTCGCTCAATTAACTTTCTCTCTCGCCGCCACCAACGCCAGTGGAATGTGTACGGAGTTACGTGGGCCTCTCGATTCTAACAATCCGCTGACAGATCACAGCCGAGCCGGGCAGCTACCGGGTGCGTACTGCATTTTGCACCACTGTCACGCCTGCGTGCGCTTGCTAATCGATGGGCGCGATAATAAACCGCTTCGAATCGAATCAAATTGTACCCTGCTGCCTGGCAAGCTCGATCGTCTCGTCTTGGAGGAGATTTCAAACCGTTGCGCAAAATCGTTTCTCGCCAGTAACGCTCGCCATTGGAATGGAGAACGAGCCTTTTGTTTTGTAATCTTTTGCCTTTAACAGCTTTAACCTTTTGCGCGCGCTACAAAGAAAGCATGCCCAATGCGGAGGGCAGCTAAATAATCGGTAACATCTCCATGTTCGAACTTCCGGAACTGCCTTCTGCTCCAAAAAAAAAACACCCAGACGAAAGCAAAAACCCAATATTATGCGAAGAAAATTTCGAACGAAATTTGCCATACCAGGTGTGCATCGGGTTTGTTTACCGCGACTTTGTTTAATGCCAAAATTATGCGTCCCAAAAGGCACAAAGAAGACATGGCGGGACACATGGGGCGAGGGCGCCAATTATCTCGTTTCTCCACAATGTATCTCCACGACTTTCTTGTGCGCTGCCAGCCCGAACACTCTCTTACATTTCGCTTTCGATATGCAAATGGTGGCTAGAGGCTAATAGGGTCCGAAAACACAAAAAGCGAAAACGGAAGCGGGCATTGTAACACTCAGCTCGCGGTTTGAGAAACGGGCGAAAGGAACTGTCAATTTGTCACCTTTATGGGGCGGTTTTGGGAAGCAAGATGCCGTCATTGCCGTTGGCTGGGGGTTCGTCGCCTGCAGCAAGGACGCGTTTCGTCGGCTTCGCGTAGCAATAAATTATTGATATATATTTTTTTTATTATCTTACTTTCTTTGATGCAACAACACAGGTAAAGGCGTGTTAATCGTTTTGAAGCGGTCAAGCATTGAACCGTAATTTGTAAAGCAAAATATGGGGAGAGTGTTGGAGGGTCTTGTGCAGCGCGGGCACGTTTCACTTTCCTCTCCATTCGATCCAGTAACGGTAACTTGCGGCGCACTGCTGTTTGGAAAATGGAAGCGAGACACTTCAAACCGATTCACCCCGCCGGATGCGGAGGGTTGGCGAGGCTCTCGAACTTTGGGCGAAAATTCATCGCTTAATCGATAGCTCATTAACCTTTTCCCCCCCGAAAGTGCAACTGTTTTTTTTTTCCCTCATAGCCCGAGGGGCATATGTTTTGACGCATTTTCTATTGCTATCCTTCTCTCTTTCGCTCTGTTGTTTTGGGGGGGGGGGGGGGGGTGCCTTAGATAGATAATGGTGAAATTAAGCTGAAACTCGGGTAAACCAAGAAGCAGAAGAAAAAGACGCAAACGAAAAACGCTGATTTCAATTTTCAACACCTTTTGCCAACCAGGTAAAGGAAACTCTGGAGAGGGCGAAACATTTAAAGCAGCCGTTGGGAAAACACAATAATTACATAAAAATATGACTCTTTGGTGGTGATTAGTGGCGACCAGCTTTCTTCTCGCTGCTGCCCGGGCCCGCCCCGCACAGTCCCACCCCGCATCATTTGCCGTCCAGTTCGAATTTCGTCTGCCCGATGGCATCAAGCGACGAACCGGGCAAGAGAAATGTTTTTGCTACGCTTTTATAAATTGGAAGAAAATATATAGCTACACACACAGCAAGAGATACACACACGCACAGACAAACAAGTACACAGATTATTGCTATTTTATTTTTCCATCTGTGCGTCCGGTGCAACGGGGCACGGGTGCGTAGCGAGCAGAGCAGTTGCAGCCGGGTGGGGCGGATTTTGCTAATTTTTTTCTCTCTCTTTTTCTTTCGTTTCACTGTAGCTGTAGGCTGAGGCTGATTAGGAGGCTAAGAAACGCCCGGAAAATCGAACTTTTCTCCACAATGTGTGGCGGTGTATGTGTGAAAGTGTTGTATAAGTTGTTTTTCCACTCCTTTTTTAATAAAACATTCAATCAGTAACGCTTACACAACCCGGGCCCGGGCCGTAAACTGTCGCCTTAATAAGCCGCAAGATGAAGCGAATTGTTATACTTGTGTTTTGCTTTTTTTGCTTTTTTTCGAAAAACGTTCGACACACCCGAATAAATTAATCGCTGCGCATGCAACACGTGTGCACGCGGGCTTGATGGTGAGGAAGGCAGAAAGAGTAAAAAACACATTAACGCACCGAGCTGAAAGGGGGGCGGGGGACAAAAAAAAACACAACAATGCAACCAGGCACGCAGCACACACACCCTCCGCGCACATCTCATGCGCTACAGCGCTGTACCATAATCCTTCGGCAGGCTCGCAAGCTGCTAATTAAGGCGCTCGCGCAGCACTGGCTGCACTGTTACGGTTGGGATTTAATTGTTAATGGTTTGCGTTTTCATCTCCGGCTGAGGAGCAGAACGGCGCGTACATCGGCTCCACCCGTCGGCCCAGTCGCTTCCTATTTGCTAACCGAACCGCAACTGGCGGCCGCATTTCTGCGTCGCCAGCACTTTGACGGTTTCGCCCGCCGGAGAAAGTTGGGAAGGCAAGAAGGCAAGACCAACAACAACAACAAAAACAGTCCGCTAAGAATTTTGCACGCAACGTACAGCTTCAGTTTAGTCCGAACAAGCGTGTAAAATCTTGTTTTTTTTTTGTAACAAAACGTGCTTGTGCAAACGAAAGACTTCAATGCGCTTGCAAGCGATGAAACGCAGCTGTAAAAATTGTGCTCCGCACATTGTTCTACAAGACACAAAGTAGAGTCAAACATTAATATAACAGTCCCTTCCGGGGGATCTTCCTCCCCCCCCCCCTTTCCCATTGACATTCTAGCTTTTTTTTTTTTTGAGCGGCTCGCGGGAACTTCCACTACTTTGCCTGGACGCCAGAACGATGCGATGAGATAGTTCAAATTTTCCGTTGCTTTAATGGCTCCTTTTCTCCGGCCCATCTCTCCCACCGTCCCACTATTCCTTACCGGTACTCGCAGTACAATGACACGCGCATTGCACCAGATATATTTTCACACACAGCAACAAAAAATTCCGGCGCGCTGACCATCGCTGATTTATGACAGTCCAGTCCAGTTGCCCGACACTGGCCGCTCACGTGTCATCACCACCACGCGTGAGAAAACTTCGCTCGATGTCAAAGCGTGCTGTAGGGCGGTCCAAATGAATCTTCCAAGGGAACAGCCGCGTGTTTTGTGCTCTCTGTACCTTTGTGCCCTTGCCTCATAACGAGCCTAATATGAAATAAGCTTCTTTGTTGCAAGCCATTTCCTCATCATCAGCCGCTTAATGAGCTCTCGTTACTCTCCCACACACACACAGAGAGACACAAAACTTAATAAGCGCCACAGGACGGCGTTGTTCAAACATATCTCGTTAATTAATTAATTAATTAATAGAGCCTTTAATTGCTCAGCATCGGTTCGTGCAAGGACAAGTGACAGGATCTCAAGCTCAAGGGATGTTTACATTGCCCCGCAAAAAGCCCACATGTGTGTTAGATTACACTCAGCACGTAGGCAACGCATCGCTGGCAAATCAAAGCGTGGCTACCTTGAGCAGCCACATCCGTGTTTGGTTTTTGTGCAAAGTGGCTTGAGAAAAGTAAAATCGCACCACACACACGCACACACCAACAGCTGGCTGGTAATTAAATCAGCCAACGGCAATCACAAGAAAGCCGGTCAAATCAATCGGGCGCGAGCGCGCCCATCCACCCCCACCGAACGCTTCTGCTCGTTCCATCGATTTTGCTACGGTTTCGCTGTTGCGATTTTTCCACACACTTCCACGCACGCTGATGCAGCTCCCGTTGCTGTGGCCTAGAATGCTGCCCGCAGAAAATTGATCTGCATCGCCAGCGGTACAGTGGTGGGAATAGCTGTAAGTGGTCTTTTTTGCAATTTTTATTCGATACACATCCAACTTGACCTTTAAAAATGCAGATTATAACAGAAATAAACATTACTGGTATAGAATTATAACTTTTCTTTGATTTATTTTCTAAATGATATGGTAAAGCGACGAACTTTTTCTTGACTTCATAATATGTTTTTCACACTTTTCATCCTATCGAAAAGGAGTATGATAACATATGAATAAACTGGGTTATTTATATTCCTACAAGTAAAGAGGCGAAAGAACTCCGCTGGAGTCGAAGCCTCTCTAAACTATTCAAACAACAACATTCCTACAAGCAACATGATATCTAAACAATAAGATTTAAGTGCCATTTACAGTCGTTGCCGCTGAATTTTGACTCTAACTCACCTATTTTTGTCTCGAAGGCACCAATTTTTGACAGTGCGCATCAATTTTTGTCTCGAAGGCATCAATTTTTGACTGTGAGTCAATTGCTGTAAACAAATGCTTTAGAAATTCTAAAATTTCATTATTTTTTCTCAAAAAACAATAAATTTACACAGTTTTTTGTATTTTTTATGAGATTTGGAATAACAATTGTTAAAAATCTGCTTAAATACCTTGTAAAATTGTCATGATTCCTACAAGAGTAAAAAATTGATGACTTACAGACAAAAACAGGTGCGTTAGAGTCAAAAATTGATGCGCACTGTCAAAAATTGATGCCTTAGAATCAAAATTAGGTGGCAACGACTGTAACACAATGAGATGACAAAAATACTTGTAAAAACAATGCACAACGCTGTTCATTATAACAATGGTACACGGACTGGTAAGGATCAACTGTAGATTAAATTAATGTGGAATATTTGTGACTACAGTCGCTCCCGCTAAATGGCATCAACTATAAACTCTAAAGTACCAATTCTTGCCTCTAACGCATATATGTTTGTCCATAAAGCAACAATTGTTAGCTCTAATAGAAATCATGAAACATTCGCAAGGTACTGGAGAAGATTAATGAAAACTGTTACGTTACAGGGTTTTCCGATAAAACTCAAGACCGCGGGACACTTTGATGAATCTGCGGGAGTCAATCGCAAAACTGCGCAAAGATACTTGAAAACGTTGACGATACCGGGATCTGCGGGTTTGTATCGCAAATCCTGCGGCACACTTTTTCGGGCACACTATTGCACCCCTGGGACATATAACTTGACAGCCTAATTTTTTAATTTTTTTTTTTTAAGTTCCCACTGTTTGGGGCTTGAACAAGTAATCTGTGATGGCTTTTTATTTGTTTGTAAGCGAATTAATTATTGATGCACACTCTAAAAACATGAAATTAGAATTTAAAAAAAATCGTGTGTCAATTTATATGTCCCTGGGGTGCGATAGTGTGCTCGAAAAAGTGTGCCGCAGTCTTGCGATACAAATCCGATAGAATATATCGTTCCGCAGTTGTGTGATTGACTCCCGCAGACACATAAAAGTGTCCCGCGGTCTTGCGTTCTATAGGAAAACCCTGTATATTAACATTTGCTATACAAGTTTTATCAATTTTTGCGCTACTGTTAACGCAAAAGAATACATGCTTAGCAAATTCTAATAAGACTTTCACAGTATGCATGAGGAGGCTATTGATTTAATGATTAACTGTGTAACTTTAATTCACCAATTTTGAAACGAACCGTTTCAAACATTTATAAACAAGGTCAATGTATGATTGACTTACAGTAAAAAAACTGATGCTTTAGAGACAAAAATTGATGCTTCAGGGGCGAAAATTGTGACACGCCGTCAAAAATTGGTGACTTAGAGGCAAACTTTAGCGCCAACGGCTGTATTAGCAACGAACATACCTTAACAATTTGAAATCATCGCCCAAGAGGAAAGTGTTATACAAAAAAATTGTAAAAATACGACTTATTTACCGTTTTTAGTCAACATTTCCAATTAATAACACAAAATCCAGTCTGATAATAAACAGTTTTTTTTTCAAATGTAAAAAAGCAAAATAACCAAAATACACATACTGCGATTGCACCCACTGTAACACACGGGCGGCGAAATCAATCGACCACCTGGGCCAAGAGTTTTGGGCGCTTTTACTGCGCGAGTGAGATTTTCCCTGCCCAAAACGGCCAGATTTCTGCGTCCATAATCTCTGGCGCCCAATCGGGTAGCTGCAAACGTTTTTTTGGTTTTGGCTGCGAAAATCTTAACGCGATCTCTCGCGCTCTGCGGGCAGGGAAAAGCCGTTTTTGGTGTTTGGTATCTGCTGCTGGTTCGCTTCTTCCCAGCCGCAGCAAGCGGTGCCCCGTCCGTTGTGGAGTAGTGTGCAGGCTAAAATTATCTTATGCTCAGATCGTGCCCAGCTGGGGATGGGTGAGAGAACAGGACCCAACCGTTCTCGCTCACTCAGCCCCACCACGGAACGGAACAGCAGATCAATAACAGTATCGTGGATTTAATTTCGCCCGCATCAGTTTTCCAAACCCATCCACGGGTACCGTTTCGTTCACTCCCCTTGCCTCCTCCCAGCCAAACGTTTTACATCGAAAAAAAAAAGAACGGCTAAGGCGTCTTAACGGGGCGCAGCGGTAAGAAAAACAAAAACCACACGAACCGATCACTCATGTCCCGCAGTTAGTTTCGATTGCTGAATCGAAAGCATCGCCTACAAATCGCCTATCTTCGCACCTCGGTGCGCGATGCTTTCTTTTTGTTGTTTGCCTTCCCTTGCACTCACTCACCCTTCGGTAACCCTTTGCCTTTTTGCCGGGGCGAACAAAAAAACACACACCAAAACAAAGCTAACAAACGATCAGAGTGCGCTAAATTCCACACCAAAATTAGCTCAATTGGCCTTTTTTTCGGGGCAAGAAAACCCCCTTCTCGAGTCGTTGCTGTGTGTCATTGGTAAACGCTCCCCCACAACAACAACAACAAACTACCAACCGCGAAACAACACCACTCACCTTAAAACCACCCCATTCCCGCTCGTTCGTTCGTTCTTTTGCGCCCCAGACGGGTTCGTCCCGCTGTTGCTGTTGCTGCTGCTGCTGCTGCTGGTGGTGCTGGAACGGGTACTGCCAATCGTCGGGTTCGTCGCCTTTCGCCGGCTTCGAGCGCCCTTTTGCTACGATGGCACCGACTTTCGACACCGCCTGCTGCTCGCCAGCTGGCGTCGGTTTGCCCTCGGTCGGTCGGGCCGGTTGGCGCTGATTTTGCGACCGCCTGTGATGGTGATGGTGGTGCCGTTGCTGCTGCTGTTGCTGCTCATCCGTGCTTCGTCTTAAATGATTGTCCTGTGCCGTGCCCATATTGCAGTACACGGGTTCACTAGAACGCTTGTCGTTGTAAGTTGTGCCACACAATTTCCGAAACACACACACACTCAAACACTAACTCTTTGCATAAAACAACAATGTTCTCGAACCCGACGCCTTTCAGCTAGCACACGCGGGTCTTATTCTTCCCCGTTATCTCTCACTTTTAAGCTAGAATTTAGTGTCGGTCTAGAGTAACGCGGTGTGGTTAGTAGTCGTGTCTCGCGGAGGGCCAAATCCGACTGCGCCCACCTTTGCCCCGGTCGCGTTATCACGCTCGGCTCCTGGTCACGGCACCAAGCGGAGGATGGTCGGTCGGGTACGGGAGAAGGGTCGTCATGCGGTGCTGTGTCTGTGTCGCTACGGAAGGAAGGCGGATGGAATTGGATCGTGTCAGGTTAGGTTAGGATCGTTGCTGGTAAGTGTAAGTGTATGTGGTTAGCAATGTGCAGTGAGTGTCTCGGTGCAGAGGAGGCAAAACAGAAGAAGGTGTGCACAAAACACGCGGTGCAGAATTATGTTTGTGAGAGGTTTGTGAGGTTCGTTCAGAAAAAAAGGTCACTAAACTAGGGGTGTACAAAGGCTAGCTGAATCACTGTCGAAACTGTCCCGCACTAACGATACCCTTCCCTTTGGATTTCTCTCACCCCGCAGCGGCAGAGAAATCGAACCACAAAATTGGGGATAAAATGGGGTTTACAGGTCCGACGTTTCCCCTTTCTTGCTGCTCGAAATTGAACTGTCCCACAGACAGATGGGTGACAAAAATTTCACCTCACGTCGCCGTCTTCGTCATCGTCGTCGGTGTCTGCACTCCAAGATCCTCTTCTCGGCACACAGCAAACACCGCCACAATTCCAAGCACGTTCACCTCTCTGGCTCTCTCTCTCTCTCTCTGTGGCTCACGGGTGAAATTCTGGTCGAAAACTTGCTGTTGACTTTATTTATTAAGTACACTCGGCCATGCTATCGGTTTCTCCCATCGATCGCGGTCAGCAGCAGAACTGTGTCAACACGTGTTCAACAGTTTTACTTTGTTCCCAGCTCTTTTTTGTAGCTCCACTACCTATCGGCAGTGCAGTAGTTGGCAGAAAGCGAACAACAACAAAAAAAAACCATCCATCCCATGCTGCGAAATTACCATACAATCGATGAGCCAAATGCTCACGCAGCGGGTGAGGTTTATTAGGTTGGTGCGGCGGTTGGTGGTTTGCAACCACGTACAAGCACGCACGCATCGGATGTGTGTCACCTTGCGCTCGGGCGGTCTACAAGACGCGCGGGGTGCGACACTGACCGTGCGCAATCGATACACTGTAGCCGGCCTGCGTGTTGTGACACCGTGCTGCGGCTCCATTCTTGCCTATAAAAATAATGTGCAAATTGATTGCCTAATTTTCGGGGCGCAAAAACAGGTCTCGAGAACAGGTATCGAGAGCAGCAGCAGGTGCACCGAGCGCACCTCGATTAGCACACATAAACAGGCAGCAAGTGTCGATCGTACCTTGTCGCCTTGCCGAAGACGCCTTGTCGCAACTCTCGCAGTGAACGACCTTTGCTGCCTGGGGAGGAAGCAGCGCACGTTTGCAGCAATTGGTAAATGCTGCACACCTACTCATCGGTAAACTCTTCCGATAGGAGCGCTCTAGCAAGCCACTTGGCAAACACTTTAACCTTTCACAGCGCTCACTACTCTACCCACTGCGGGTGCTAGAGCTTTGCCGTACCACTCTTGGCATTGAACTGTGCAAGTCTTTCTCGCACCCAATAGCGACCCACATCGATAATGGTCAGTTTCCCTTCTCTTCGATCGCTTATCTCGTGCCCTCCCATACGTACGCGTGTGTGGTACAAAGCACGCTGCCACGAGACACACGTGGCGCTGAGACTGTACAGGCGCGTGCACAAGAGCAAGTGAATAGGAAAGCATAAAGCAGCAAAAAAAAAACCCCATTTCAATTCGTGATCCAAATGGAAGGAAGCTGTACGAAGAGAGAGAGCGAGTGGGGGGGGGGGAGCTCGAAAACAAGTTCGATTCGAAAGTGAACGCGCGTACGTGAATCGGGCGCGTATGTAGGAGAGCCTCCGCGTGGACGGGCCAGAAGGTCGGACTTTGTTTCTTGCCACAACTACGCCCCGAAAAATCGCCCATTCGCCGGAAAAGCCGTCCAGGGCTGGTAGTGAAGGGCAAAGGAGGAGAAGAGTCAATTTTCTTTACATTTTCACCCTTTCCTTTCCCCTATTTGCTGAAGGTGGAGCGTCGCAGGCTCACCGGTTGATTAGGCCGACAGCACATGAAAGGCAGAAAGACCCGGATGATACTGCACCTTTTAATGGGCGCGCTGCTGCTACTACGGACTCTTTGCTAGCCGCAATCTCCAGGGACACATACGACAGGTTGGGAAGATTTTCCGGTTTCGCTCGAAAGTGAAGTGCAATGAAAAGTGTGGTTTGTTTTTCCGGTTTGCTTCTGGCAACTGCTTCGTGCCCGCCGCTCGATTGGTTTGTTGGGTTACTTTCGCTCGCTGATATCGCGTAGCGCTGATCGTGCACAACGGGCAAGCAGGTCATCGGGGCATTGGAGATGGGGCCGAGAGGGCGTGCAGGAGATTGCAGAGATTCCCACGTTGGAAATGCTTCCCGCGCTGTTGCACGATAGGTTTCAAGAGAATCTTTTTCTGCGATCCAACTGCTACTGGCGAGTCTTGTCATATGTAAGAAGAGGGGATCTTGTTTGATTAGATACGAGACGTAATGCTCCAATGCCGGGATTTTACTGCAGTGTTGTTGGAGTACAAGCTTTTAATGAACTTCTTGGAGTTCTACTTGGGTTTAATGCTCTCGTATTGTGCAAAGATTGGAATTTCGCTTCTAGAAATGCGCAAATTTCCTTAAGTCCTAAGATATTGGAACTGAGATAGTCGATTGATCTTCTCATTTTGAGTAAATAAATCAAGTTTGAAAAGATGTCACAGGCATTGGAATACAAGTTTGTCAACAACATCCAAGAATTCTTCCAATATCATTGGGGCATAGGTTGCGGAGAAAGCTCTTCAAGATTGTTTTGACTCAGATGTCCAAAAGACATCAAAGCCCAAATGTTGGGATACTATCTGCAACTACAAACCTGAATAAAATTTGAATTCCCAGCTCTTTTCTTAGCTCCACTACATAGTTTGTCAACTACATCCAAGAATTCTTCCAATATCATTGGGGCATAGGTTACGGAGAAAGCTCTTCAAGATTGTTTTGACGCAGATGTCCAAAAGACATCAAAGCCCAAATGTTGGAATACTATCTGCAACTACAAATCTGAATCAAATTTGAATTCCCAGCTCTGTTTTTTAGCACCACTACCTTTTTTGTCAACTACATCCAAGAATTCTTCCAATATCATTGGAGTATAGGCTACGGAGAAAGATCTTCAAGATTGTTTTGACGCAGACGTCCAAAAGACATCAAAGCCCAAATGTTGGAATGCTTTCTGCAACTACAAATCTGAATCAAATTTGAATCAAGATCTCTTCCTGCTAAGCTTCCAGTGTATTTAGGATACAAAGTTATTGTGAATAAACGAATTTTCTTGCGGGTCTAATCGGAGCTCCAAAGAGCTTCAAACTGAAAGCTTCTCGGTTGGGTAGGGAAGCTCCCGCAGACGCAAAACCATAAATCATGAAATATCAAAACCAAACCATCGCCAGAAGTAGTACAACGAGCAAGAGGAGAAGCGTTGCCGCCAGCGTGCCAGAGCGAGCTATCGCTCCAGTGTCGAATGCTACTTCCGCAGCAGTGCACTACCTACAAATCAATTACACGGTGATGGCTTTCCAATTGCAGACGGCATGACGGTGCAGAAGCAGTATCTCCAGACCAGATGTTTTCGCGTAACCTGATCCAGATCCGGGCCCGGGCGAGAAGTACGCGCCGAACCTAGAGCGTATCCGTGCACTTGCACAAATGAGTCTTCGCGCAGCTGGGAGGCTAACCTTCGGCTGGTAACGCACACCGTTACGCTGGCAGTCGATCGGCCGTTCGACGTTCTCGCGCTCGCCTTTCCGACTGGCGTCCACTGCAATAGAACCGGGCAGGCCTAGCCTTTTCAAAGTGTTTTTTTCTTTCTTTCGATTTTTTGCTGCTGTAATGGTATTTTGAGAACCTGAGCGGTTAGCATTCCTGTGCTGTATGTATGGGTGTGATTTTTATACGGGCAATCCCTTTTACTTCCACCGCTGCCCGCGCGTCGCGTTGCCTCGCTCGCTCGCTCGCCTTCCCGCCGCGTTAAATTACCAGTACCGTTCACCCGATCTGACAGCGGCATTTAAACGCGCTAAAGATCAACAAGCCACGAAACAACAGGCCCCAGCGTTTCCCCCCCCGGTCCTCCGCTGTCAAGACCCGTGCCCTGCAAAGCCAAAGCATTCGAAGGTGCGCACCTTCGTGTGCCGTTTTGGGGTTGTCTGTCTGTCTGTACCTTCCACTGCCAGCGAATTGAATGTCCATTCCGAAAGGGAAGCTATAGAGGGAGTTTGGTGGTGGTTTGTTGAGCGATCGAAACTGGAGCACTCAGCAAACCGCCACCACACACACACACGCGAGCGTGGTACCGGATTTTTTCGTTGTTTTGACGACGAGCGGGTCGCTTACAGGTGTATTTCTCGTAGCAAACATCAAGTTGTTGTTATTGCTTTTCTTTTTTTTGTAATTTCCTGATCCAAATTCTTCCCTTGCTCCGTGCGTATTCCCTCTTCTTGAGCGGGGGGATTTCACGTCAAAGTTCATCAAGCAGCTTCATGCCCGACCGCCGACCCAGGGCACTCGCTGCCCCAGCAGCACAGCGCAGATGTGTTTGATAGCGCAACCCTAGCGAAGCCCTTTTCGCCGTGAAAAAAAAGGCACCATTTCCAATGCGCGCAATAGGCGAAGAAAAACTCCTCAACCCCTTCTCCTTCCATCCACCCACAAGGTGGCGGTGTGCCTGTGGTTCGGTTCGATGATCCGTGCAAGCAATGGTTTGGTTTCGATCGCGAACGGTTGAACGGGCAGGGGGGGCAGGAAAGTGAAATCAACCGAATCGGCAGTTGGTAGGGTTTTTGCTGACGAGATGATGCTCGGTTGGTGAAGAGAGATGAAGAGAAAGAGGTAGAGAGAAAGGGAGAGGCACTTGTCAACGGGTTGTCGTTCGTAGTGGAAAGTGAGGAAAAACCGGCGCAGTCGCTGTCGGTGGGCTTCTGTTTTCGTTTCGATTGAAAATAGTGCTCGAAACGTAAGCAGCAAACGTACACCGAATGACGCTCGCTTTGTCTCGCGCTCTATCTCTTCCTTTCTTGCTGGGTGACCCTATTTGAAGACATCAATGAGGGAAAAGACTCTGGCGTGCTAGGTACTTACATACTAACTAGGAAGTATGAACACAAACCCTGGCTGCCAACGTTTTGTACACAAATCAAATGTATCCATTGCAGCATCACCATGCTGCATAATTAAATAAATAAAATGTTTAATTTGTTTAAAATTAACGGTTTTTTTAATTTTCAATTCCATTGTTGACAGTTGGGCCGTTTTTAACCCAAGAATTTGATTTTAAACCACATAAAACATCACTTCAACACTAAAAATGGAGCAATGCCAGAGCTGTAAAATCATTCGAACAAAAGACTTAAACACAAGAGCAAGCGAGAAACCCTCCGTAAAGGTATCTGCGAGAGTTTTACGACAGTAGTCAGTTTTTTTGTATGTAGTTTGACACTTGGCGGCTGAAGTAATGTCCACACTCCATACAAAACCACACGTCTCCAGTAAGGCATGCGCACTAACGAATCTTTAGCGTGTCAGGCGTCCAAGAATGGTGTTATTTTGTGCGAAAATAATAATTAAAAATTTGTTTCTCCCCACGAAGAAAGGAGAAAGAGAAATCAATCAACAGATTAATACGCCCGCACCGCCCTTACCCCCCTCCCTTCGGAACGACGGGCGCGGAATGAATCGAATGGTGTAATGAGAAGTCGATCGATTTTCCGATTCCCTTCGCGCGCACGGGTTGGGGAGAAAGTATATATGCCGAATTGAATTTCATCGCAACGAAACGATGGAAAGAAAGCCGATTGTACGATTGTACGGAGTGTGTGTGTGTGTGTTTTTGTTGCCTCCATTTTTCTTAGCGCTGATTTTTCTCCTGTTAGGGCCAGGAGATGGGGAAAGTTATGAGCTTGTGGCGGTTACAGAAGCGACACCAAATAAAAACACACACACGACTCATCTGCTATTCGATTGCTTAACTTCGACGTACGAACACGTTGCTCAAGCCACGTTGCATCCTTCCCATCAAATGTGTGTTTATTTATTTTATTGTTTCTACTTAAAATCGCCCCCTCAGTTACTTCACTCCCTTTAACTGTGTGTGCCCCTTAGAGCGCAGGCATTATGTGACTGGCTAGTGTTTTCCTATTTCCTTCCAAAAGGAAAACAAACATCTGGCCACGCTTGCAAAAACACTGTGGAAGCGTGGAGCGCAAGCCACAAGTAGTGCCAGAAAAAAAAACAAACAAACAAAACACACATCGACTGTAAGAACACACCAAAAGTTGCCCAAAAACAAAACAAAAAATGCTGAAAAGCGCTCGGTAAGATGCATCGCGGGCCCACGGGCTTTGTTTGCAGTGCTGAGGTATCGTCTTTGTGTTTGCCCCTCAACACGGTTCGTGTTTGTTTGCTCCACTTACACCGCGTTGGCGTGCACCGCAATTACTCGCACCGAATGACACGATGCCGTTCCGTGCCCGTGGCCGGAAAAACGGAATGGAAATGAGCAACCGCATCCATGCGCGCCCTCTCAGACCCGCGGTTACCATCCGCAGCCGGAGATGATTTTCGCTTTACAGGGTTGTCCAGGAGTTCTCATAGCAGTGGGACACTCTATAAACACTTTTTTACGTGAAATGAACTTATTGTAATGGGAATTGGACTCTCTAGCACTCTTGTTGGACAAATGCAATAGGAATTCCCAAGGAGCTTGTTCAAAAAACGTGCCATACAGTTCAATTTCCAACGTATGATGTTCACTTCCAATGGGAAAGAGTCTAGGAAGTGTCCGACAACTAAGAGAACCCCTGGAAAACGCTGTATAGTCTTTTGATACAAGACGAAATACGTGCAGTGTGCTAAATGAAAAGCACTGCACAGTTCGTGGCGACAACTCTCTTCCGCGATAGAAGCCTCCCGAGTGGATAAACATCGAAATGCAAAAGTGAGGCAGCACAGAAAGCCAAACAAAAAACGGCTCGCAAAACCATCCGTCTATCTTGATTTTGATTTGCGCGCCATATCTGCTGATTTGGTGCTGTTAATTTTCCCACCAATCATTGTTTTGCTTGCTGTACTTTATTTCCCTACCAAACAGCGAAACGCCCGAAACTGGTTTGGCAGTGCTATGTTAGAAACATTGCACCGTGTCAGCGAGCTCATCTTCCGGGCGTGGATGGAATTGCTTTTAAAAATGACACCACGCAATAAAACCATTCCCGCTAGTGCGACCACCCCCCCCCCCCCACACACTATCTCTTGAAGGTTCGTGATCTGTTTTCGGCGTTGGGAGTGTGTGTGTGTTCTTTCATTTCTTATCGTAAAACAATTGTTTCTGCGAGATTGTTAGTTTGGGATGCTTTCTTTCGTTTGGATTTGGTTTCGTTTCACAGTTTTTACTCACGCATCCGCCGTACCGTGTGAAACGCACCACCAGTGCGTAATGAGCCTTTGTGTGTGTTTGTGTGTGTGTGTGTGGGTTTTCCTCCAAGCCAACTGGCAGCCTACCTAGGAGGCTGGCAGAGCAGCTTTTAAATTAAATGGTGCAAGTCGTTTTTATCAAAAACGATCAATCGATTTCGATAGCAAGGCAAGCGACGAACCCCAGTCAAGAGGGAAAGTAAAAAAACAAAAAAGTGGGGGCCTTTTTATTGCCTTTTTATGCGAACCCAGCATTGCAACACTATGCCCGTTTAAGTTTTATTACTTTCAAGAAAATTACATCTATTTCTACTTCCCCCCTCCCATTGCGCTGCCTCGGTCCCTGCAGTGGAAAGGTCTGGTTTTTTTGAAGTAACAATTGACCAAAAATGTGTAAATGATAATTTCTATAACAATGGTTTAGCATCGTTCTCTACCTTCCCCATTCTCCCCTTCGTTCTAGATCTACCCGCGGGATTGGAATTTGCCAAATCCGTGAGAACACAAAACTATTCACATTCACTCATCACAAACGCACAAACACACGAAGCTATGTATAAATGTATGACACCCAAAATAAAATAAAAAACCGAAATCCCTCGAAAGCAGAACATTGCTTCTTCCCAGCGAAACAAATTTATGCGCCACCGGCAACCACGCCAACCACGAGTTCTTTTAGAGCACCACACAGAGATGGAGAGGGAGGCGTGAAAAGGCTGAGCTGCAGCTGCTCCATCCCAAAAGGGGAGTTATCCCCCCCCCCCCCCCCCCCCCCCCC
>SIXB01000880.1:0-10711 GCA_007018985.1 Anopheles bwambae
ATTGACCCTGCTTGGTTGCTGTGGTTTAACGGCCTGTTTTGGGTCGAGAATGCATTTCGATGCACTTGGAGAAGATGCATGAAGATGATTTTAGAACAAAGGTGCAACAGAAGGCCAGAAGTTCGTTTTGAAGTAATAACACAATTTAAATGCGCCCAACATTGTGTATTACCTATAGAATTATGTCAAATATTAGTTATATAGGGATATAATTTTGAGGATTTCATCAACATCAAGTGCAGTTTCAGATCAAAGCAAGCAAAGATACACGGCAGACAATCATCGTTTTTCAAATCTTCTAACTGACGACTAAAGACCTAAGCCATTGGACATTGGATATTCTGGGTCTTCCGATAAACCCCAGTGAATGGCAGGACAAACATGTTTGTTGCTATCTTTGCCCTCTCCGGCTGTTTCATTTCTTGATGGCTAAATCTCTCTACCATTCGTGACAGCTAAGCCTGATCTCTCTGTCCTTCCAGACCGTCAGATTGGGATATAAAATGATCTCACAAACCGCCACCACCAACTCGCCAAAACAGCGCTAATCCAATGTCCATAATGGCTTAACAGGACTTCGCGCTGGCACTGTTCTGTAGGGCACAGTTTGTATGTTGTAATGTAGTAGACTGCTAATTTTTACGTTAAAACTACTCAACTACGACCCCAGACATCCCAGACAAGCGATTGGAAAGTCTCATCTCATCTGCGTGCCTCAAATGGCAAACAACAAATGCTCAACATATGGTCCAGAACACACCATGTGTCCAGAAGATGTGCTTCGTTTCGTTTGGGTTTTCTATTGAAACAGATACAAATATGAAAGACATCGGTCCCATCGGGTATGCTTTTGATGGTGTATTTTCAACCTCTTTTCTCATTTTGCGCAGAAAAAGTGCCCCGGGAGAGGTCTTTTGGGTAGAGGTAGTTGGCAAATTTTCTGCCCCATCTTGCAAGAACCCATTTCTCCGACGACCAAAAGAAAGCGAATCAAACATCAAACTGAAAAAAAGCATACCCACGCGTGCAGAACCACGGCAACACAAACGACCAGTCCCGAATTGTGTGTTTTGTGGCCCACGAAAATCCAAAACGCCAGAGCAGTGGAACAAAAATGAAAGCCAAACTTCATGGTTTGGCCCATCCAGCAGGCCGGCTGAGAAACAGAGAGAACCAAACCGTAGGCCGCGTAACTGGGCCACGAAATCGAAAAGCAAAAGAAAGTACTGAGCTCTCTGTGGCATCTCGGCATCTCCGCGTGCTACCCCGTTACGCCATGCAGTTCCGGGCGTACATATTCCGTAGACATGTTTCTGCCATCGTTTCGCTGCGCTGTTTGCTGTTCCTTTCCTTCCCTCGTTTATGCACTTTACGCATCGCGGTTTTGGGGGGATATGCCATAAAATTGTTATAGTTTCCAATTTTTTGTCCCCGCACGCACCACCACCACATGTACTACTACCGTCCGTCCGTCCTGGGTTTGTTTGATGAGCGCAAGATCGTGGTCTGGTTGTTGTCTTTTTGATCATGCTGTGATGCTGTTTTTCTCTCCCTCTTCTTTCCTTCTCGATACACCACGGTCACGGATACGTACGTGATAAATTGGAGCCCCCACTCGAATTCGGCAAATGAAAATGGTCGTAAATGGCTCTTATCGGGAAATTTCCATCTTTTGCGGGGAAATTTGGGAAGTGAAAGACTTAATCCATCTCCTGGGCGGAGGTTTCCGGGCGCACCGCTGCGGGGACGAGTCGCTTTCATCCGGGGGTCGGTGGTTTTCAGGTCGGCGCTGGTACACTATCACGATCACGCCAGCCAAGCGGTTTGCTTGGCACTTGTGGTTGTCCGGGCTTGATTAAAAAGTAAAGCCGGGTGGAGAGGGAGAATTTTTGCAAATTTCCTTTTTTCCACTTTGCGCTGCGTTAGTTTATTAAACGGATGTTGGAAAGGAGGTCTCCTGATGGCGTGGAGATGGATGATGGATTGTGCCGGTAATGGGTTCAATTTTTATTGTTTTTTTCAAAGGAGCAGATAACACTCCCATCTCATCCGATACTATGTATATGTTGCTTAAACTCATTACCGTTTACTAGCATTAATTCACTCGGTAAAGCTCAGTTATGTTGTAAACGTACAACAGAATGGTACGGTATGCTGATGTAAAGTGTTCTTGTTCACGTATTTTTTAAAGCATATTTCGTGTATCATGTAACTGAAAATAGATAGAATTGAATGAATGGTTCAATGAATACTTATCATTAACACTAACATGGAGTATTCATTTCTACTCAACTCTTATACCATCCTTGAAGTCCTTGTGTAATGAAAAAAGCCCCTGGCTTGTTCAGAAGCTAGCTGTGGATAAGTGGCTCTACTCCAATCTGGACTCTATGATTTCTTTATCTATTGTTGTTTATTTGCCTGTAGAATTATGCTAATATTTGCCATTAAAAATGCCAAACATAAAAATAGAATAGTGTTAGTTTCTGCTTGAAAATGCCTAGAAATATGTTCGCAAAACCATTAAAATTGATACGCGTTGATATACCTGACAAGAACCGATGTATCTATCCATTTGAACAGTCATTCAACAATAAGTCTGAATAATGTTTAGAGAACCTATGTATTCACGAAAAATTGCAAAACAAAATTTTGATGAGCTTTCACTTCGATGAGAAATGCTAAATTGATTGATATGTTACCTACAAAATCATGGCGAATTTACAAAATCACAGAAAAAAAACAATACACGAGGATCATTTTTAACTTTGGAGCAAACTTTAACTTAAAGATTATAAAACTGGTGCTTGCTGTAGACCCAAATGTTACAAGTTTGTTTGTAATCGAAGTAGTTGTAACTTGATTTGTATGTATCACATTGAATATGCGTACAAACACACAATAAATTTCAGAATAATTAAAACAACTGGCTCTTAACTACTTAAATGGAAGAGTTGGTCTATTAGAAAATGTATGGATATTATCTTATCGAACATTCGGTCAAATACGCAACAGTCATTCAGAGTTCTGAATTCACGATATGCGAATTGTCTGATCTAGTAATTCAAACAAAACTCTATACCTAGTCTACCTTATCCTAGTAAAGTCATAGTCTAAATGTCTAAACAGAGCTACAATCTGGTTTTTAGTTAATTGTAACGTATACAATTAATTCAAATCTCCAATTGTCAATTAGCACAATAATTCATAATGCACCGTGCGCAAAACCATATTCGTTTTGAAGGAACCTAATGGAAGGGCAACAGGCCAACATTGTGTACATTCCCTTATGTACGCGATAAGGAAAACAACTACCACACACTGCCCCAACATACACTGTATGTTTACTTGTACTAATGTTCTTTTCTTCGCTACTGTTCCCACTCTTATCGGATTGCGTTTCTGGTCCCAAAACAAGTATTCAATACCGAAGCCACCTACCACCAAAATGCATCTGGAGTCACACCCAACACAATTGTTTTGTGATGTTGTTCGTATGACAGTTCCGCATCATACGGGACAAATGCATTTCTGTATGTTTTTGGGATTTGACCATTTCAGACATGTGGGGCGAGGGTCTCGAACAAGAGACCTCCATTTTGAAGGACACACTTGCTTTCCAGTGTTGCACAAGCGTGTTGTTCCGGCGGTCTTTGGATGTATCAACTTCCCAAGTAATTGTCCGTCCGTTCCGTTTGGATTTGTACGCAGTACGCTGTCCGCAATTCCGCAGTACGGCTGCGGCTTATCGTGCTGCAACTACACTGTGTTGTCTAGCGAAGCGAGTTCTTAGCACGCGACCAACACTCTGCAGGCCACTTCCGGGGTGTGTGTGTGTGTGTGTGTGGGTCTCTGTGCATGTCGTAACATCGCCATTCCACCAGCCCATCGGTCATCTAATCGGGCTTGTGCTATCGTGTGCCTGTCCCGCTTTTTTACCATTATAAGCCAACCCCGATAGAGGAATGGACACACAGTCACACACACACACACACACACACACACACACACACACACACACACACACACACACACACACACACAACACACACACTCAGCTAAAGCACTGAAAGCGAAGCAGCGTGATGGATTTTAAAGGCCAGCGATGGGGATGCGTCGACTTGAGGGTGCTGATTATGGTTGGCCAACTCTAACTTAAGACAATAAAAGCCAGCCGTTGAACAAACGGTCCTACTTCTTTTTTACTATTTTGGGGGAGAAAAATGTTCCTTTCTCCAAACTTGCACCGCACGCAAAACACCCACAGTGCCGGGGGGGCGGAAGGCGGGAAAAGTTTTAGCGCCAAGATAAAGAGAAAAGCCGCGTACGCGAAACTAAGCGTGGTCTAAGGAAAAGCAGAAAGAGAGAGAGAGAAATGGTAAAACATCCGGTAACCCCAATGTTCGGCTGTTTGGCCCACAAAGACACTACCAACGAACCAACCTACCAAACAAAAAATGAATCCCAAGTTTCTTTGAATGCATTTCCGCTCGGTGCGTACAGTGTCCGGTGCTGGTGTAGCAAGTGGCTGAAAAAGAATGAAACTAGTACCGGACTAAACAAAAAAAAAGATGGGTAAAAATCACCACGGAACAAAAGTGATGAGCGAAATTTTTCCACTATCTTCTACTACGGTGCTACGGTCCTACGGCGCCCGGGGATGGCGAGTTTAGCAGCCCGGGCTAAGATTCATCTATGTTGCGCCATTTGCAGGTTTTGAAGGTAAAATATGGGCGCAAGCGATGGGGAGAGGGAATGGAAGCAAAAGGGAAAAATCTTATACCATTTTCTTGCTGGTTGCCTTTTTCCGACACCCCGCCCCGTAAGAAATGGTGTTTATCGTCTTTTCTTTCACCAGCAAACGCTCCCGATGGCCCGATGTGGCGTTGTGGAATCAAAGTGTGGAAATCGAGTGGAAAACTCAACTCCATGACCATACCTGACCTAAAGCCTTCTCCCATCTTCCTGATGGTTTGCTGAATGAAAATGTTTTTGGGAGCGCTTGGGTGTGTGTGAGTGTGGTTTCATTGCTGTAGGTTGACGAACACATTGCATGAATGAGAATTTATTAGATGATAACACACATTGCACGTACATCGTGTCGTGGAACAGGGGATAAGCGTTGTGTTTCGTACATTGAAGGTAATGCGTTCAAATCTCATGTTAGGCTGGCCGTTGTGAAAGAAGAAGAGAATTTTAAATATTCAAAATAATCACAGAATATCTCCATGGATTGGAGTGCTCATGAGTAGTAAATCGGCATTCATTCTCAAAAGAATGACATCTGGTGTCTTGATGTACAAAAGTGTTTTATACAATGACAGAAGCTTTATTGTTTCCTTTTTTTTATATTATACTGGGACAAATATTGTGGATTTTTTTTTTCATTTCACAAATATTTATATATTTTTGCATTCGTGTACTGAATAGCCCTTAAAGATCCAAAAACAGATCATATAAGTATGATATAGAAAAAAACCGTTAAAAATGGCTAATAAATTTTCAGACCCATAACACATAGGTATATCGTACAAAATGAATATAACAAGTTATAGCATAGAAATACACAAAATTCCTTATTTTATGTTCAAAAACATCTGAGTCGTTCCTCAAGAACGTTTGAATAACTTCTATTTTCAGTTACACATATTCAAGATATCAGTGAAACAAATATTGATTTTATTAACTTATCTAGTTGTACTACTTTTATTTTATCTTTTTCAATAATTTACTTTTAAACACGCTTTTAATTAAAAAAAATACTATAACAACTTTTGAGAACATTTACCTTTGCTAGTAGAACAATCGTGTTTTAACTCATTCTGTATGTAGATATAACATACATTTATTTTCTGCATTTTGTTAAATTCCATTAAATTCTCTTCTCAACACTTATCAATCAATTTCCCAGTAAAGAAAGACGAAAACAAAAAAAAACTATTTCCTCCCAAAACCCAAACCACCGACACCCGACTTGCCAACTGAATTTCCCAACACCGGTGATTTACTCTAATCGTACCTCTCTTTTCTCTCTTCCTGCACAGGGGCCGCCCAGCGAGCTGCCGAAGATTAGACGGCGTTGATTAAGACGGCCGAGAAGAGGCAATCGGCAAACCCTTAAGCAAAAAAACGCAAGAAAAGCGCAAAAGGAAGAAAATACCGTAAACAATACCTAGCAAAAAGCTTGCGGAAGGAACTGCCGCTCTTGGAGTGTAGATGATCACGCGCGAACTGGCCGCGTTCCTGCCCTGCCTAGCGGAGAGGGGTTGCGCATAGTTGCAACCGCAACGCGCATACACCACCACCGCCTGCACATTAGCCAGATTAGGTGGGCTAGGCTTGAAAAATAATGCAAATGGATCAGTGAGTGGCGCAATAGAAGAAAAAGGCGCACCTCGCGGAACGGACAAACCGGAGCGGTTGCGCGATAATCTGTGCGACTGCGTGAAAGGACGGACCGAAGCGAAAGCGCAAAATTAAGACGCGCCACGAGAAAAAGCATGCGCCAGCAGCTGATGGTGTGAAGAGGCAGCAAGGAGGGCAATCATATCTTCTGCAAACCCCCTCCCAGAACCCAGGCTAAGTTGTGCACCGTCGCTCTTATCAACGAATCGGCATCAGATTGAATGATGATTAAATAACGATTCGGGGTAGAAAATTATCAGCACAAAAAGTGGAAATAAAAGTGATTGAAGTGAAGGAATCCTCCGTCGGGCACATTGCACTGTTGCCCACTTCCGGATAGATATAGAGGCGCGGTGAACCTTTTTGCCAGATTGTGGCGTGAGCTATCCGTCCGTACAGCGATTGTCTTGTGGAAAAGTGCCTCTACGCCTGTCTCTATTCAATCTTTACCGGGTGCACTCTAGATCGAAATTTCGGTCCATTAAATTGCTCCAAGAAGTGCTTTCGAGTGGGCACGAGGGCAGTTTTGTGCATGCCGAACGAAGCGGCACCGTTAACGTCAAGTGGGTAGCGTAAAGAAAAGAAGCGCGAACCCCCAGCATCTGCTCAATCGAAATCACGTGCTGATACAGTTAGCGAAAGTGTCGTTCAAGTGTGTTGCAATTAAGAGGCGAAAAAGTGCATCCCCTTTTCGGTCCGTTTTCGTCCGGCTGGGCAGCGAAAGGAAGTTCGCGAAAGAATCTTGCTTTCCGATCGTTAATTTAAGCGTGTGTGTGTGTGTGTGTGTGTGTGTGTGTGTGATTGTGTGTATGTATTATTGCAGACGATTGCAATTTGGCGTCCGAGGAGGAGAAATGTGGTTAGCAATCAACTGAAAATTAACGAAATCAAGCATTCGCCGAGAAGGGGGAAAACAAAGTTGTTACGCAAATGTTTGTGCTGTGCTGTGTGTGAAGCAGAGTAAAGAGAAAGGAAAACGAGTACCACATAAACGTATTCGGGCTTAAGCCGTCGGTCGGTCCGTGTCCGTACGCATTCGCAGGGGCCGAAGTGTAAGCATCCTTCGCCTACGCCGTGTAGGCCTTAGTAGCGCCTTTCAGGACGAACAAAAATCCGTTCAAGGTGTCGCTCAACGGGAAAATGCGGGTCACGTCGGAATCGAATTCCGGCCCGCCCAGCCGCACACCATCCATCATGGACAGCCCGACGCTGGTGCGCGTCGAGCGGGCCCGGCTGCGCCAGGAAGCGACGGACGCCGGCGGGCAGCGCCCGGGTAGCGGCCAACGGGAGGACAGTCTCGAGCGCTGTCTGCTCGATCCCAAGGTGAGTCGAAGGGGTAGGGCGGCCATTCTGAAGGCCGGCGCCAATTTAGGGGCAGGATTTACTTGTCATGGCAAACGGTTCCTTCGCTGTCCTCCCGGTATACTCTCACACGTATCGCTTGTTTGTTTATGCTCTTTATCCATTTACCGAACGAACGCGATGGTAGGGACGCGGTGTACGGGTGGGGCGAAGAACATCCAAAGAAGGCAAGAACGAGCCTCTTCGTCCTCCAGACCCAGGAGGACGTGCCCTGCTCAGTGAGTTTGCTTTAAGAGAGATGGCACACACCGGGGCGCCTGTCAGTGAAATGTGCGCCGCACCGCCGGTCCAGCTTTCGGGAGCTTTCCGCTGACAGACGAAATGTTACGACTGGGACTGGGACCGGTCGGTTATGGGTGGGCGTGCACTGTACAAGCATATCTTTTATGGTACAAATTTGGCCATGTGTGTGTGTGTGCAGTGGGTTTTTTTTCTTTTTTGTTCATAAACAAATCATCGTACCCTGTGTGCATGAAGTTGAATGACAACTGTAAGGATAACGCATTTGCTTGGCCTTCTCTGTCCGTCCAGGTGTGGTGAGGTGAAAGTAAGCTTATAATCGTAAATGTGAGGTCGTGATATGGAGTGAATGCAACTTTTTTTTAGGTTAACAATCATGTTTTTACTAGAAGGTAGATATGTTAAATGTATGAGTGCTGTTTGACCAGCTGCTCATATCATTGGAAGAATGAATATTGGGTCTATTTGAAAACTTTACGCTACGACTCACTGATTGCCAAAGTGGTCCGGTAGCTTCAAAATCTGGTGCTTGGATACGCATTTCTAGGCATGGCTATAAATGCTAAGAAATGCGTTCCAATAGTCGTTGATATATCTTCCTATTGGATGACCTTTTAACACATTAAAATATCCCATGTGACATTTACAGTTTCTCCAAAAATCATTTTAAAAATCTCCAAAAAATTGTGTTGACGATTTAGTTGAAATCATAATTTCTATACTTTGCATACTATACTATACTATATAAAAATTAGTATCTCCTAGTCATTGTTCTGGAAGGTTCGTTATATTATTCGTCGATATGAACAACTTTTGTCCAATCACGCTTTATTTTCATCAAGCGAATTCATACACGGACTCTTTATTTGATATCTGGATTGTTCAGAATAATCCGAAAATGCTTCGGAATTTATTTTCGATAATTAATTCTCACTTTTTAGTCTTTAGCCGATGGATTTAGTTGCTCTTCAAGTCTCTCGAGGTAATCTGGAGACTATACAAGAATCTTTTTCTTCTTGTTCTTTTAGTTTCTTTCTTGTTCAGTCCTACCTATGGGAACACGGACGATTCGGGGCTTGAACCTGCTATGGGGGGGAATCAATTAGTCACTGAAAGCCAAGCCCACAAGTGGGTACAGGCATGCCTTGACCGACATCGGTTGTTGAGTCAAAGAAGAAGAAGACGATTTAAGCGTCCTGTTGTAAAGGTGTGCTGATTTAGAGCTAGAAACTGCAAATATCCCTCATGGTGCATGTCATGGTTGAGAGTGACTTAATAAAGAATAGTGACTTAATACAGATTTATTCGATTCGTGTTCGTGTTCTTCTTAACATTAAATCATTTATGCTATCTTATATATTATTAAACATCGATTTTGAAGGTCACCAAGTGTTGCCGGAACATCCTTAGTCACGATCGACAGTAACTACCATTCATAGCTGTCGGCTGATGCGCTTCCCGTTACATTGAGCCAAGTACAAAGGAAATCTTACAGTATCTTCGCTGATGTACTTGTCATGAACTTCGATCACTATGTTGTAACATTTAAAAGTGTCTCAAATATATTTCTGAGACGTAATGCCACCGTTTGATTAAAAGTCATAGAATTCCTAACATCAATTTTGATATGTAACTTTCGGAATTATTTTCGGAACTTGTTTAAAAAACAAGATACCATTTTTACAAGTTTTGTTGTACATACAAAGTGATTTTTGAACATTTGTTATGTTTTAATTAATTATTTTTCATTTAATTTCGATTTCCTGCATGAAGGCATTCAGCATGATCACTAATCGAGTCAGGAAATAATTGATGAATAATGCAACGTATATATTTTCCCAAAAAAGCTCCATCTTCCATGTCGTGCAACAGGAAACCGAATTTCTAAACCAAATTTAATCATCATTCAACCCCTCGAAAATTACACCATTATTAGCCACCGAACGCATTATTGGTTGTAAACTATGCTTTATAATTGATTCGCTGACAACCCACTCACCACGTCCCAAGAATGTTTCCATTTGCCAACCGCGGTCCTACGGCCTTCGTCGGTCGGTCAAATGGGTCACTTCCTATCGCACCCGGCGAGCCATTATCTATCTGCCGCAGAGAGTCGGAAGCAGGGCCGGAGATTGCGTCTGTAGAGCAAAACGAACGCTCTGGACAGAGCGAGAAGCGTCGACCAAATGCGGGTGCAATTCGTGCGAAACGCTTGAAATAGAAATTTTACGAACTGCGCTATTACTAATCCTCACAATCGTTTGTCATCAAGAGCGATTCTGTGAGCGGTGGATTTGGAGGAAGTGTGCTGAAACAAAAAAAAACCCACTACAAGCTGTATTACATTGCAATTGATCGTGTGTACATCGTTGTGTAAAGCAGTGAAGGGTCGCTCGTATATCTTCGTTACTCACTGCTGCCTTGGTGATTTTGTGTGCATTTCACCTCTCTCTCTCTCTCTCTTTCTGGGCTTTTTTGCACCGTTATGCGGGTCTCTGTTATCGTGCTGGACGAAGAGAAGGTGTGAAGGTGGTGGACAAACTCCCCCGTAAGCGTCCATGGCCCTGGCCCCATAAAAGTGAAGTGGAGCTCTTGCGAATGATGCATGCTGATGACGTTTTGCGGGCGAGCATTACACTTCACCCGCAGCGGATGAGAGATGAGTGTGTGTGTGTGTGTGTGTGTGTGTGTGTGTGTGTGTGTG